>QQXO01000287.1:0-28785 GCA_003709845.1 Chaetothyriales sp. CBS 134916
TGATGATGATGATGATGATGATGATGATGATGATGATGATGATGATGATGATGATGATGATGATGATGATGATGATGATGATGATGGTGACGACAACGCTTGACTCGCAAAAGACTGTTGCCATCTTGGCTGGCAATTGCCCGTGACTCGATCATAGCCATGCATCTGAGCGGTTATGACCAGACAACTGAACCATCGCCTCGCTCCGCCCTGCCAAAACAAGCGGCTGCTACTATTCCGACTGTTGTCGTCGTTGTTGATGTTGATGTTGATGCTGATGTTGTTGTGGTTGTGGCGGTGGTGGTGCTACAACAACGACTGATGGAGATTCTATCTCCTCTTTGCTGCCGGCAGAAGCGTATCATCCACCAACCCACCACCCCTTTTTGAGCCCGGCAGACTCGCCGTGCCAATGTCATTCGACTCTGTACTGACCCTCCGAGGCGGGTACTCCTCCTCCAGGCCCTCGAAGCAATTATTGCTCACCCAGATCTTGCCCTTGTTTGGCCCATCACTCGTGTTTCTGAAGTACTCGTGATGCAGCGCCTGCTCGGCCGTCAGTCTCTTGTCCGGGTCGTACTCGAACAGCTCCGAGAGCAACTGATACCCCTTTGGCCCCGGCGATTTGTCAACCTGGTAATTTGCCGTCTTCAGGATGTTGTTGTACCAGCTCTCCAAGTTGCTGCCGCTGCCCTTGTCCGCAGGCATCCGGCCACCGCCCAGGCTTGTCGTCGATGAGTACAGGCCGCCACCCCCGCCACCCCCGCCAGGTACGCCGCTACCCCTCGATGCAGCCAAGGTCTGTAGCTGCATGTACTCTGGCATGTCAATCAGTCCCTTCCAGTTCTCGCGCCTGGGCATGCCCAGGATTTCCACGATCTTGCCCATCTGGTTGCGTTGGAACGGCACCGTCTTCTTGCTGTCCATCTTCGTCTCCTCACCCTTGAATATCGGTCGGAGACTGAGCAATTCCGCAAAGATACACCCAACCGCCCACATGTCGATGGCCGGAGTGTAGTGTTTGGCTCCAAGCAGGAGATCGGGCGACCTGTACCAGATTGTAACCACGACCTTGTCTCCTGACCACAACGACTGCAGCGGTTTGTAAAAGAGGCGTGCCAGGCCAAGGTCTCCGATTCTCACATGCCCTCCGGAGGTGACCATGATGTTGGCCGGTTTGAGGTCACGGTGCAGTACCCATGCTTGGGTGTGAAGGTAGAACAGGCCATTAAGCAGTTGAAATAGGATAGATTTGATCATGCTAGCTGGAATTAGGCGTCGAGGTTGCGTATGGTGATGAATGATTCTATGCAGATATCAGGTTAGCAAGATTTGCTGCCTGAGCAGCCTGGTTGGCAGACCCACTGGAGTAAATCGTGTTCACAATATTCAAACACCATAAATACGCTCTTATCCTCAAGGATGATCTCAGCAAGATGCACGATGTTTGGATGACTCAACTCCGAGCATAGAGCCATCTCGCGAATCGCCGACTGCGACAACCCCGTCCTGGAAGATCTAGTTGTTATTTCCCAGTCCTAGTCACTGCCCAAGAATGAATGCCCTCCACCAACAATCCGAAAAACTCACCACTGCAATTGAGCATCACCTTCGCGCTCGGGCTTGAACCTCTTGATCGCATAAAGCGCTTTCGCGTCGCTATTCGGTCCAAGTTTCTCCCTGGCCTTGTAGACCCTTCCATACGTTCCTGATGTCGATGAGCATCTGTTCCAGGTGTGGAGATTAGAAAAGTACAACCTGACGAAATGAAGCCGATGATGTCGTATTTCGAGCTTACGCTAGTTTTGGCTCGATACACGCTGCCCGGCAGTCTCTTCTCGCCATTGTTGTCGCCCGGGACGGCGCTCTTGCGGAGCTGTTGAGCTATGCTAAGTCCAGATGCCGGTCGGGACATCATCATCTTTGGGATTACGAATCTTCACGCAAGACTTTGCCATCATCCATGCACGTTGAACACACAAGTCGACCAGCGACGCGGCGGCACCCACAAGTATTCAAGCCAATTTAAGTGTCATTTTTGAACAGCATCGGACAGCCTTTGGTTTTGAATGTGAGAAAGTTTTAGGTTTTAAAGTAATCGCCTAAAGTTGGCAAGACATTCTCAATGGTCTTGGCAGCTCAAGACAAGTAAGCCTAACATGGGTAGGTCTTACCCAGGGGCTAGGAGGCGATAAGCGAGATCATGCTTGTTGCAACACAGGACCTGTTGGGTATATAGAACCCTCATAGGAGAGACTAGAGGAGGTCCTCTAGAGATTAGTTTGTATACCAACTTCGCCCTCAGTATACAATACACACAGGACTATGTATAACTCGGATTGATTTTGACCGGCGGCCTATATGAGTTGCTGGACATAGGAATACTCACCTTTCTCACCTCGTTCCGCCTAGGTAGTCTTTGTCTATGTCTCCTGCCTGCATTTCATCGACCCGGTCAAATTGAGGACCCAAGATAGCCCCCACGATAAAGCCACTGCAAGCTAACTGATTGCTAAACTGGAGCCCACAAGGCTTTTCTTCAACATGATTAGATCAACGTCGAGCCCTACGATCTATTCTCCCGGTTGAAACAATTTCCGGGTGGCCACCGAGCAGTCGCTGGCGGTCAAGATAAGGGCTGCCATTAATACGGCACGGCATCATGCTAATAGTGTTCCACAAAATCCATAACCTCAGTGCGATCAACAGATCCTTAACCCGCCCAGGACAACCATCCCGAGACGCTGCAGTATTCCAGCCCACCGGCCCAAGCTTGTTCGGATCCGGACACAGCCTGAGGCTTTCTCTCGTAACAAACTATCAGGTAGCGAGTCGTATGGAGGTTCGCAACGTAGCACGGGACTCTGCCCCACCTGCTTGCGCAGGAGGGAATCACGATTGATGGTCCACTACCTGGTGAGTGCAGAATGGAATATATTGCTTTGTATATCGAAGAGAGCGCGGAGCGCTATATATGTGTCTAATGCACTCGGCAACATGTGATAGATCCATGTCTGATGATTGATTGTATACCATTTGGTGCGCCAGATCGCGCTGAAATACTAGTTGAGATCAGATCTAATTGCCTATGTGTCAGGGAGGAGATTGAGCGCCAAGACCTAAAAAGAATACCCAGCAGCCAATAATATCACTTGATAAAGTGGATTAGACTAAATCAAATCTAGTTATCGGGCCTCTTTCCTCCATTTCGTCCCCACATCTCAAACCACAGTACCGTAGGTTCTCCCTAGCTGTCAAATACGCGCTTGCTATTGGCTGAGCAGCGCCAAGACGGATATAATTGACCCACACATTTGTCTCTCAAATATCGCTCATACAGAGCCCCTTAATAGATAGATCAATCAAATCAAATAGAGGTCAAAATCTTCATCCGGAGCAGCCTCTATAGACGAGTCTTCATCATAAGACCGTCTGAGGCCAGATACGCCCTCGTATCTGACACTAGTCCTAATTTAGATTTGGCTAAGTACACCTACGACCCGTAGAAGAGCAGGTGCACTTAGCCAAGTAAGAATAGCGCTATTCTAGAACTATACTTAAAGATCCCTAGCGCAGATACGCAACTTTCTGAGAAACTACAATACTGTCAGATACGACGACGTATATGGGACCCGACGATCGTCTGATGAAGATCGATCGATGGAGACTGCTCTGATTGATTTTCTATCCGTTTAGGGGCTCTGTATGAGCGATATATGACAGACGGATGTGTGGGTCACATCTATCCGTCTTGGCGCTACTCAGTCAATAGCGATCGCGTATTTGACAAATACCTAGGTTGGCTGATCACTACAAATACCTAGGTTGGCTGATCACTTACCAAATTAGGTTTAGTGACAATTGAGTGAGTGACAATTGGGTGACACTTCCCCTCGACACAAACCTCTGGACCTTGTCGCAATTCGAGACCCCAGTCATCTCAATGTCGTCGACTAGTATCCATACTGGTGTCTGGACGGATTGGAGTCGTGGGCAGGTCGAAGGTCTTACCCTGACGCTGAGCCAAAAGCACACTGGGTACCTCCAGTCATTCCTTGCCATCTTGGTTACCTTCGCTGGTGCACAGTTGTGGAAGATTGCTGCCTTTATCCTGCACGCTCTCAGCACAGGCAAGCCGTTCCAGAGACATGAGCTGATTCACGAGCAACGACAGGTCATCCTGCGAAACACGCATAGTGCCGGAAACACCATAGCAGACCTACTCTTCCTGGTGTGGGCGTGGAAGAAGCGCGGCGTCCGACTGACAAGGTGCCTAGTACCCGTATTCGTAGCCACAGTTATACTGGCGGGTTTCTCTGTCGCAGGTATCTTTACTGGTGAGATCACAAAGAGCGCGAGCACTCATATGCTCGTCCGCAGCGATGTATGCGGCACCTGGCAGACGACAGGCGATCTCACATCCTATGCGGCTACGTCAGTATATGCGCAGAAGAAAGTCAACGACACCATGAACGCAGCGAACTACGTTTCGAATTGCTATGACACAACGTCGAACTCCTCGCTGAAGTGCAGTAGCTTTGTCCAACAAGCTCTGCCATATAGCTTGCAGCACAACGTTTCTTGTCCCTTTGACGACGCATTCTGTATTGGAGGTGCTACGGGCGCGATCTCTCTTGATACAGGCATGCTGGATTCACATAGTGATCTCGGCATCAACGCACCCCAAGAAAATCGTATTCAGTATCGGCGTCACACGGTTTGCTCACCCCTCGTCTTCGGGGACAAATTTTGCCGGGTTGAGAATGAGACACTTCCAGGCTTGGATACGACTGATGAGTTCATTCGTTGCTATACAGGACCAACAGAGCAGAGTAATTACACCTTCGGCGTGGACACGCATACCTACTTTGTTGGCACTTCTGGCTATCAACTTGAAGCCTTTTTCGCCGATGCAGGAGCTTCTCAAACCACATGGCAGCCTATTACAGAGCTCGCTCGAACAGATGCAGATGTGACCGTTTTCTATCTCGCTCAGAACAACGTCGTCTACGAAACCCCTGTCAATGACCTATTCTTCTCCGCGCATCTGGAGAAGAACGTCTCGTTTGGGACCTCTCGCAATACTATGACCAATGTCACCATGTACATGTTTGATTCCTGGATCGATGTCATGGGTTGCATTGACCAGCACCAGATCTGTAACCCGTCGCCGCTGAACTCCTCCAAGCAAGTCTGTACACCTTTGACAGCGCTGGCAGGCGTAGAAGCTACCATAATCGCGAACTCCACTATTGAAGACAACCTGTATCTTTCCATGAATCTCTACCAATTCAGCACGGCTGTTCGTGTTTTCGAGGCTGTCTATGGCTGGACTATGTTCGACGTGGTCAATGTACGTGGTTCTACCGCGCTGAAGGCCAACGATGTCCTCGTCGGCATCAGCAGCCCGGGATTGCCAGACAACCAATGGGTCGTGGAAACGACCAGATGGTTCGCACAAACCCTCGCTGCAGTCCAATCTACCATTGTCCAGTATGCCGCGGGCCCTGGTACGATTGAGGGTGAAGTTGTCCCCCCCAGCACCAAATACGACGCTGTCGGGTGCAAAAATCAACTTGTGGACAGTAGCGGGGCGTACCAGAACTTCAGCGTGCTTGGGATAGCTATCGTCATGGGCCTGTCCGGCCTAATTATCCTGGTTTCCTTCATTCTCCGCCCACTCACCCATTTGTTGTTCTATCGCGGCAATAGCAGAAGATGGCACCTCCAGCTCTGGACCGTGGAGGACAAGCTGCAGCTACAACGACTTGCATATCAAGGAGCTGGCTATCGTCAGGGTTGGAACGACATACATTCTACTGTTCCTCTTTTCGAGAAAGGTCAATTGTTTGACGATATTACAGCAATCGACAACAAAATGGTCCATTCGCTGGGCGCCTCTGAGCTCTCCACTTATGGTGGTGGCCACATTCAGGCGGGCTCGTTCGATAATGGTGCCGAACACACGAGACAAGCGTACACGCTCTTGAGGCCGGATTCGTGAACTTTTGCGTTAGATTTCTGATTCGTCATTTACCACCATCGACAAAAGCGAAAGACAGACATCAGCCGATTTGGGAGAAGTAAGTCTTTGCTGTGAACATCTCAGGAATCTTAGAGCGCTCTGAACCGATTATGACTGGACCAATACTATCCAGAAAATGGCAGATTGGAGGGCAAAGTGCAGACGTAGTGATTGGGTATTGGCAGGAATGGGTGCCAAAAGTCAATCATTTGGACGTGCTCATCATGGTCTACCAGGCTATTTTCTAATTTGTGATCCGATGCTGTGGATATACGCACGCTAGCTACAAGGTGTGCGAAATAGGACTTTGATCTCTGATGACTTGTGTTCCCGGGTAAAGGAAGCAAAATGAGGCACAAGTGAGTCGCTACCAATACACGGATGCCTGATCTTGCTTGGCGGACTTTCGCCATTTACCCTTTGTATCTGAAGTTACGAGGAATACCGTCTTCACCATCCAAATGACCAACAGACGAGATCCGATGGTTAAACCTGTCTATACTGAAATGGCAGACGGTCTCGGCACAATTCCTTGGCTCGCGTATTGAAGGCAGGGATTCATTGTGTCTAGCCATAGGAGTGGTCAGAAGATCTGGCACATGTGCTAGCATCTGCCACCCGTGCTGCATAAGCAACTGGACCACCGAAAAGCCATGGGTAGGTACTACAGTACCCTTAGAATGTTGATGACTTACTCTGCGGCCTTCCTGTCAGGGAAGACCATGGTACCGACGCTACGATGGCCAGCGCTTTGGTGAAGAAAGATGGCACGTGGGGCGATGTCGAGCAAGGGTTGAAGGAGGGCACAGAAACTGTTAAATAAGTTGCTAACTTATTTGACAATTAACTTCTGGCACGAATAGAGAGACCGGTTGGAACAGGATGATTGGCTATTCCGGACCCAACCCCAAATATATCAACTCACCTCTTTGCTTTCTTCGTCCCTCTGTCGGTTTGATAAGTATACAACCTGGGGTGTCAGGAAACTAGCATCCCGAAGGAGGGGCAAAATCCACAAAAGTTTCATATTATTAACAGTAGAGTTAATCCATCCTCGGAGTTACAATACATGTGCAGTTGCTTGGCGCTGTAGGTTACCGTCTCAGATTGTTTTTGCCCGACGGTGGTACCCAAGTAGCAACTTCTGTAGATGCCTTTCAATTATCGATCAATTGGTATACGCCACAAGGCAGTTATGATCCTGACCTTATACACTGGTATGTTTTGCGACAATCATGGTATTACTGCTATATTGCCAATTACCCGTCTCCCTCCGCTATTTTTGTTCTCAAACACTTCCGTTGCATTTTTGATCCAAGCTCGGTTGGCGTTCGCTCCGTAATAAGGTTCGAGATAAGGTTCCAAACTCTGCTCCAGCTTTTCCCAGAGTAGTGTCAACCCCGCAGTCCTCTCCGCCACTTGTGGAGTTAATTGCGGCTTTTTTGTACTAGTATATTGTAGACTCAGATGACACCGAGCTCAAGGTTCCACTAGAGACTCTTTATACCGAGGCACACCAGCTTCACGAAAGAATCTCACTGGTTCGGCCCTGAACGAATTGAGCAGGAAGTCATGTTGCTCCAGCTTCGGCACGTCATCGTACATTGCTTCAACCGTCTCCGTCGCAGGTACCACCATTTGGGTGGTACACGCGAGGATTTAGGTATATGATGGCTCTGTGCTCTTCTCTGGCGTCCTGCACATACGGTGGGTGGTTTTGTAGACGATGAGGCTCTTTGCTGAAGCTGACTTTGTGGTGGCGGTGGCACTATCACTGCTACCCTCTGCTCTGGGCTATCCGCGGACCGGTTTCCGACGATCTGGCTTGCCCATTGTTGATCTCGGCTACCAGGTGCACCAAGCAAGCAACTACAATGAGACCTCGCAACTGTATAACTTCAGTAACATCAGATACGCTCAGCCGTAAGGATTTACCCTTGGCCATGGCTGGGTCATCAGCCTGCTAACGAAATGCAGACCAGTCGGCCAGTTGAGATGGGCTAAACCACAGTTTCCCGAGGGCAGAAATTCCACTGTCACGACAGGTCCCAGTATAGAACCGATATGTCCACAATCCAACCCGGCATGGTACATCTCTGGGGGCCAATTTCTGGCGGCTGTTACGAATGGCAGCACGTCCACGTTTAACTTCACAGCTGCCCAAGACGCTGAAGATGCATACATAGCCTCAGTATCTGCAAGTACGACTTCCGATCCAAAACAGAGGGAGGATTGCCTTTTCCTGGATGTTGTTGTACCCGCCAAGGTCTTCAACGCAACCCGCGCGGAAAATTCATGGGGTCCATGGGATGGAGATTGTGCCAACAATGCCGCCGGGGGAGCCCCTGTCCTGATCTGGTATGTGATGCTCTGTAACTCATGAACGCTTGCTGACTGATTTTAGGATATTCGGTGGCGGTGAATATTGCTCACTAGTTAACGTGGAATTGTGCTAACGAGGCGTAGGATACGTCGGGGGCTGGAAGAGGAGCTCCGGCAACCCTAGTGGCCTAATCAAGGCCAGCAATAACAGCATAATCTTTGTTGCGATGAACTACCGACTCGGAGCGCTCGGGTTCATGGCTGGCAATAAACTGAAGGAAAGTGGTGGGGTGCCAAACGCCGCTTTCTACGACCAGCGCCTAGCCATCGAGGTTCGTTATTCTCTCCTTGATGTGACCTGGCTCTTGAATAACCGTTCTAGTGGGTTGCCAAATACATCCATTTGTTTGGCGGTGATAAGAATCAAATCACTGTCATGGGCGAATCGGCTGGAGGGGGTTCCATTGAACACCAGATCACTGCTTTTGGCGGAAAGGCCCCTGTCCGCTTCCAACGAGCAATTGCTCAGTCCCCAGCGTGGGAACCCCAGCCGGTCACGGATAGCCAGGATAGCGTAGCATCAGCTTACCTTGACCTGCTGAATGTGAGCTCTTTTGCAGAGGCTCGTGCTTTGAATTCATCCGCCGTCATTCTTGCACAGACAATACAGGTTGTGAATTCGCCATATGGTAGGTTGGCTCGCTGAGATTAGAGTATCTTTGTTCCTGACAGCTAGTCTCTAGGCCGGTACTACTACGGGCCTGTGGTTGACGGTCCTGGTGGCTTTGCTCCCAAGATACCAGGCCAACTCTTTGCCGAAGGTGACTTCGCGCATAATGTCACCGTCATGAACGGGCACAATGCCAACGAAGGACCAATGTTCACCCCCCCAGCGGCCGTCCTCACCGACGACGTGGGCCCTTCCATCGAACTGGCGTACCCGTTCCTCTCCAATGACACTATCAACTACATCGTTAATGACCTTTATCCACCCATCTACGATGGCACGTATCCGTGGACGAGTAACCTAACGCGAGCAGAGGCTATCATTGTGGACGGTGCATTCACCTGCAACAACCACTACCTCAACAAGGCATTTGGGAATAAGACATGGGCGTATGAGTTCCAAGTGCCTCCAGCATTCCACGGCTTCGATGTAGCGTATACGTTCTGGGATGGCCACAGCAGTACCTCCGGGTTCTCTACAAAAGTGGCGTCCGTACTCCAGGGGTACATCGTCAACTTTGTCAAAAGTGGGAATCCTAACTCACCGTCATTGCCGGTGTTCCCACAACAGGGACAAAACGCCAGTATGAATGGTCTCAATGTCTCGTACATAGGTCCACAGAAGGACCCGACCGTCAATCAGCGGTGTGTCTTCTGGCAACAGGCCTTTAATACCTAAGGCGAGTATGATCGATATATAGCTGGTAGTGAGAATTCCCAACTCGCCAAAAGTTCAGAAGACAATATCTTCAATGTCATAGAGCTTCTTTCTGTGTTGAACAGTCTTCTACCGGAGGAGGCAGTTTGCAGCTTGCGTCGACAACCTCCGCCCCGAAGTTTCATCTCCAGTGCATCAGCATCATGTCGAGGCCCGGATGGACAGATTAGCAGAAACGGACGAGGAAATGATGGATTCACCGTGAAGGATGAGATGTGATTTATGTCCAAGTGGCAGGCCCCAACAGCCCTTCTCTTGGGACTTCCTCAAGGCATCCAGGCCAACGATTTGCAAAAATCTCCTTCGCCTGCGCAGACTTCCACCAGCTTCATTGACTGATTGACTTATTGTGCTCCGTCAAAAACCCCTTGCCTGCTTACGATACCCAAGTGATTGATCGAGCAAGCAAATCTCACCATGCTTCTTAGAACCCTCTTTACCATCCTCTCCTACCTCCTCTCGCTAACCACAGCCTCGTACAAATACTCTTCCTGGTTCGACCTTCCTCAGCCCGTTGTAAGCCTTCATTCCCCATTACATAACAATGAAACCAATACTTAACAAGCCCCCACTAATATTCTCTCTCTTATGCCAGAAAAACTGCCTCGCTCTTCTGGTTAGCAACTCTCCCTCATGGCCTCAGTTCGCCAGCATGGACGCCTGCTGCGGCACTAGCATCATCTGCGCCTGCACATATGCCTCGACCCTTACCCCACTGTAGCAGAACATGACGAGAATTTCGCTCTTCTTCGACACCGCTTTCGACAAGTGCGTGGTAAACGACCCCTGGAATGCTACAACAGGTATGGGTGGTTGTAAAGGAGCAGATGCAGCTGGCCAAGACGTGGATGTTGGTCAAAAAGGAACATGACATCTTCTGCGGTAAGTGGATATCACCTCCTAGACGTGTATTTTGTGGCGAAGAAAAAGAAGAACATCGACTAATAATATTTACAAATGTGAGCTAACAAGAATGAGTCAGCCTTGAACAACGCCACATGTCCGCATGAAGGCTGTGGTAACGGATTATGACACTCTCAGTGCGAGCACCAGTACCTGTACTAAGAAGGGGAATTCATCGACGACTACAGCTGTTAGTACTCTCACCACATCAACTCCATCGGCAACACTCTCAACAGCGTGGTCATCGCCGTCATCGCAATCATAAACAGCATTGGCAGCATCATCATCATTATCCTCTTCAGTCTAGGCGACGGCCGTCAGTGTTGTCGTGACTGCAAGTCCCTCCACTAGTATTACTGCATCCGCTACCGTCGCTGAGTTCATCGATCGCACCTCAGAAATCTAGCGTTGGATCTGGGATATGGCAGTCCAGCCGATCCTTACGTTAGTTACGTCTCTAGCAGCGATACTGATGTTGCACAACTAGACTCTACTATTCTGAGCAGGGAAGCAAGGGATGGAACAAGGAAGCGGGGAGGTAACTACAGTATTCTAATGCAGTGGATATGCTTGGCGGCAAAGAAGTGTTATTTGTGACACAAGGAGAATTTACAGGTTGCAATGTGAGCCGCAACCAAATACCTCCATATCATTAAGGACTAACCGCACAACTTGGGGTGCGATATGCGCTGTGACAAGGTAACACAAGGTTTGTCCTCAGACCAGCTGAGATTTCAATGAATGGCCTTTCAGTCAACACTTGACTGAAATCCAACCACGAGCGGTAGGGTATTGATACTGGACATTCTCTCTTCATATCTTTATTCTACTCTGTATCGTTCTTTTACCCTTGTTGCTGTGTTGATTTCCTTGTCTTCTGGTTGCGTCAGCTGAGGGTGAATACGATGAATCGTTCTTTAGTTTCAGCCAGGAACGACCCAAGAATAGGCTCTCGCATGTCTCTCACACGTCGTCAGGGAGTTGAATGTGCGTCCGGCTACGAATCGTGCGGGGACTTTGACTGCGCAAACACTGCCTTGGGGTATACCTGCTGCTCTTCAAGCGGCTCCTACTGTCGGTTTTGACTCGAATGTTGAACCAGTAACGCAGAAGAGAGGCTGATGAGAATTGGCAGACGTCTGTCCTGCGACAGCTTCAGATAATGGGTCGCAACAGAGCAGCACCAGTGTGGATACGGCTTTTCAAGATACCTCGAGTACCACTATGCCGGACGCCACCCCTACCACTACTGGTGCCACTATATCCACCGACGAACTCGCTTCTGTCACGATGACAGTGACATTAGTTGACTCATCCCTTGCAGCAGCAACATCAACTCTTCCGCATCGTCAGACTCAAACCACCTCGTCTCAAGCATCGTCCATACCGCCTCCCAGCAGCAGCTTCGTCTTGAAATCGCTCAAATCAGACTCGGCATCCACCAACGACGCTCAAACTCCGTCAGAACACTCACCTTCTTTCACCAACGCCTGCTACTCATCCTCTTCATTCTCCTGTTCATCAGGAGCCACAGGAGCAATAGCAGAATCAAGCACAACCACGTCATCATCATCATCATCTTCTTCTTCTTCTTCTTCTTCCACCTTACCAACCGCCTCAAAAGCTGGCATCGGCCTCTCTGCCGGCTGCCTTGCAGCAATCATACTGAGCGGGATGTGTCTCCTGTGGCGAAGGCGACGACAGAAGCGACGACAACAACAACAACGACAACAACGACGACGACACCACCATCAGCACCACAGCCACCAGTGTCTGTATCACGCGCAAGCCCCAACCACTATTTCCCCTCCGTTAGCACCCTCGTCATCACCTTTACCTTCGCCTTCACTACCCACTATCGCCGCCACCGCGCCAGCGCCAGCGACATGGCCGCCAACTTCATGGACCGTCCGCTTACTATCGCACATCACTGCTAAACCAAATGTTGGTATTGCAACTTGTGATAGTAATAATACACAATCGGACGGCTGCCCTGTCTCGGGGATTTCAGAACTCAATGGCAATGAAGATGGCAGGAGCAGCGTCTGTCGCGCGGAGAACCTGGATTTGCTGTGTAGGAAGGTGGAAGGGAACGAGGGGAGACGGTACTCTCGCGATGGAGGGTGGAGGGATGTGCTGGGTTCGCGCTTCGAGTTGGAGGCGAATGAAGTACGAGAGTCGTTGACGACGGCAGCGGAGAAGAGGGGGCCAGAGGAGGGCTATAGCTAATAGCTAGTTCTTAGTCTTGCCATGAAATAGGAAAATGAGAGATATCGTCTTTAATAAACTTCTTTCTGGCTTTCGGTATGAAATGAAGCGTGTAATGACTATATGAGGCGCATTAAGTTAGAGCGGATGGAGTCATATAAGCTGCTGTAATTACCCTAGGAAAAGTAGGAATAGTCGCGTTCGAACATGCCTAGCAAGTAAAAGACAGAGCAGGTAGGTGATGAGAAGGGGCATGTACGTATATATAAAATACTTTGGTTTTTTCATATACACCCATGTCCCCAGTTTCGTTTTGTGGGTCATTTTGTCAGTCATTTTGTCAGAAGCCCGCTCCCCCTTTCCCCCCTCATTAATCATTAATACCTTATCTATCCATCCATCCATCCATTATCACATTGCTTGTCTGCATGTCATTGTCGTTTCTGAGACATGTAGGAGAGAACATACAGCCTCAACATAAGCAGCAAACTGCGCCAACCCAGCCACTCACAAACAGACACTTCTCTCTTTGCCACGCGCAGAGCACACATGTCGCCTTTACCCTATCCCCAGATGGCTCCTTCCTTTGCTCACCTCAGTAGCATTTCGGGGGGGTATACCATAGATGATAGTAAGCAAATTGTGCTTTGTAGCAACTTAGATCTCATTCCCAATCACCATCTCATCGTGTTTCGTTTCATCACATATAAGTCCATTTTGCTCAAAAGAGTCAGTCCTTACTACCGAGAAAAGAAACTTGTTTATTAAAACCGCCGCCGGACCCTGGCTCTGACCCTTCGCCTGAGCTTGCTTGCCCCTTGCTCGGCCGATGTCTATCTTTCCCAAAGAATAGACTGGTCTTATCAACCGTTTCTCATTGTACGTTTCGTTGCTTCAAAAGACACCAAAAAAGAGCCAAAAAGGCCAAAAAAAAAACACACCCAATCGAAAATCCCAATCCAAAGGGTCATTAACAAAATGATACAAAGAGGGGGATCATCACAAGCTCTCTGGACTCATCATGGCCCCTTCGCCATCTGGCACCGAAACTCCATTCAACTTGACTGCTCCGTTGACATCCTCGGTACCACCACCACCACCACCTCCTCCTCCTCCTCCTCCAGCTCTTCCACCAGCTACAGCAGTTCCCTTTGACTTCAACAACGGCTTCTTTTTATCGGAATTGCCATTGTGATTGCCATTGCCGTCGGCGGCGCCAGGTTCATGGCCGAGGCCATTGAGGACGACCGAGTCGTCGGCGACGCCGTTCGCAGAAGGATCTAGGTTAGTCTTCTTCTTGCCCTTGTCATCGCTCTTGGCCACGGGCTTTGGTGGCGGTCTGGCCGGTGTTTTCTTCTGCGGACTGGTGTTGGTCTTTTGGGTGTCGCCGCCGATCCTGCCTGAGGCGGGCACCCTCGGTCGTCCAAAGCCCGGCCGCTGTTTGAGTGGGAGGTCGAGGTCCTCAACGAGTGGTCGATCGCCGTTCTCGCGGAGTTTCTTTCTGAAGAAGTCTCGAATGATGGCTGGCTGCTCGTCGACATTTTCCACACTGATTCGCTGCCACCTGGGCGGCTCCTTGAATAGAGTCTCTTCCTCGGGTCCTGCATTGGCCGGATTTGCGGCTGTGTTGAGGCGACCATGCAAGATGTGGAAGGGCACGGTGAGAGAAGACATGCCGAACTCTTTATCAAGACCAAGTTCACGGAATCCAAAGAAGTCTTCATTGAGATCCTCGGCGAAGTCGCCGTCGACAAATTGCTCGCCGCCGTCGGCAAAGGCACCTTGACCTTGGGCGGTGTCATCGGTGAGTGCGGGTCGTAGCAAGTCGGCAAGATGAGCTTTCATGCGCTCATGCATCGTGACAAGCTTGGTGGAGAGTCGGTCGACGTCTTCGCGAACATATGCGTCGATGTCGTTGAGAGACAGTCCGGATTCGTTCAGAGCGTGAAGGATGGCTTCTTCGTTTGTCATGAGCGGCTTCTGTTTAACCTTGGTCTCGACGGTATCTTCGACGGCTTGAGGTACTGTCAAGCCATGCTCTGTGTGATAGGTTGCGAGGCTGGTGCAAAGCCGGGTGAAGAATTCAGCGGCAATGTCAGTGAGCGCATCAAGTGCCGAGGGCTGAAATTCCTCATAGCCGGCATGGAAGCAAAGCCTGCCAACCGATCGTTGCAATGCGGCTTTGGACACCCAGGGGGCAATCAGGGGCCCGGCATCAGACATAACATGAGTGTCGATGTCTGTCTCGATGAATGGGACAGGCTGGTATTTCTGGAACTGATTCTGGTAGGTCTGTGACTGCAGCTGCATTTGCTTGACCACTCCGATCTTGGACACAATCTTGCGAGTGTCCTGTATCTGAGTAATGTGGGCCGTGATTTTCTTGTTGAGACTGCTGTCCGGTGGGATGAACTGGTGTGCGGCATACTTGCGCAGGAACTCTTCTTGCTGGTCGATGACAAAGCCTTGGGAGTCTTGCTCCCACCTCAATTGAGCGTTTAGATCCGGCACAGCAGCGAGGCAGTCATAGTAGTCAGGAAGCATCGACTCTTCCTCGACCTCGAGCTCTTCGGAGAGTGAAGTGCGCTGGGCCGGTTTTCGTGACTCATCGAGGCTATGAGGCTCGTCTCGGCCAGCGCCATCCTGGTGAATGCTTTGCCACCTTCTCATTCCAGAGCGGCTTCGAAGTAGGGCTTCTTCTTCGGGATCGAGCTTGTCGCCACGAAAGAGGCGGTGACGAGCTGAGGCCAGCAAGGCCCGATCTCTCTTGGTCTTCTGCTTCCAGAGCTTGTATTCCTCATCTTCGTATTCGGGCACCGGTGGTGTTGGTGTAGGCAAACCAGGCAGATCGATGTCCTGAGCTTCACTGCCGCCACCAATCACACTGCCAGGACCAGGAGGGCCGGCTGGAGTCAGAACACCAGGAGGAGGTGTCGACTGGCCTTGGCTACCTTCCATCTCCGACTCGGCTCGCACAAGGCTTACGAAGCCGAGAGCATTCAGTGCCGGTTTTGTTTCTGGCCCTGGCGTCGTCTCATCGCGCGCTGTCCTCGTTGTTGAATTGGCCTTCTTTGTGCTCTTTGCCGGTGCCTTCCGTCCTCGTGAAGCCATGATGGGCTCATCGTCGCTCTCTTCCGCACCGTCGTCTAGCTCACCGTTGGCAATCTGCTGTCGTCTTTCCTCGGCTTCAACCTCGGCCCGATCCCTGACAACGATCTCAGGGATGAGAGGCGCCAGCTTGTCGGTCTCCTTCTGCATGAACAGAGCATGCTTCCTGAAGAGATGGTCCGGGCTGCTGTTGAACTTGAGGCAGTTCTTCCATATCTGATATAAATCATCGACAAAGTCCTTCTTGGACTTGTACGACAAACTCTTGAGTTTTTTGGTCATGGTGCCAAGATCCATGGGCTGTTTGATGACGACGAAGTAATCCGGAGCGTCCTTCTTCTTGACTGGATTCAAGAAGGGCGTCGAGTGCTCGGTTTGCGCCTTTAATTCATTCAACACCTTCTCGGCCGCCTCATACAGCTCTTCCTGCCCGATTTTCTCCTCGCTGGCCCACTTACTCCTGTTCTTTCTGACTTCAGAGAGCAGATTGCGCACTTCGGTGTCGGTGGCATTGACCTTGAGCCGGTGCTGGTCGATTTGCGCGATCAGATTCTTGAGCGTCAGGCTTGAGGCCCCCAGGTTGGTCGTGCTGAGACTGCCCGGCTGCATGGCCGCGTTCTGGCGATTGGCGTGGCCCTCAGCCTCCGCTTCGGCTCTGCGCTCGGCCTCGTCGAGCCGTCGCTGGTCGAGCATGGCATCGCGGTCGTTCTCGAGTGTGAAGAACATGGACCGCGACAACTTCTTGACACTCTCAATCTCGGCGCGCTTGGCCTCCTCCAGCTTCTTCCGTGCGTCCTCGACATCGTCCTTGTGCTGTGCCGCGCTTTTGGCAAAGGCCCGGCCGCTGTCAGACGAAGCACGACTGGCGACAGCGGGTCGCGGTACGGGCGACAGAGTCGCATCGGCCACGATTTGGACCTTGTTGCTCTTGTCCTTGAGCGGCGATGCGCTCTCACCTGACTCTTCGTCGTCATCGTCAAAGTCGTCGTCATCGTCAAAGTCGTCGTAGTCGTCATCATCGAGTTTCCGCTTCTTCGACGTCGGTGCCGGAAGCGACGATACAGGGGGGCCGGCGGCGGCGGCGGCGGCGGCGCCAGCACCAGCACCAGCCGCAGACGCTGTGCTCTGCGGCACTGCTGGCCGTCGCCGTTGATATCGGATCACTTCACCGGCGTCGTCAAACAACGTGGCGATCGATGATTCCGCTTCGTGGTAGAGAGCGCGGAATTTGGCCATCTGCTCGTCCTCCTCGATCATCGGCTCAGGCTCGGCCTGGCTGGCGCCGCCGGCAACGGAGCGCACCTTAGACAGCGGCGTATGCGACCGCGACGGCGCTTTCAGGAGGCCATGTATCATGTCTTTGTGCAGACTGTGACCACCGTGATGGTCCTCATCCGGAGGTCTATGGCTGCTGGGCAGTCCAGGCGAGGCAGGCCATGTTGCCATGCCTGGCCCCCAACTGCAGCGAGGCGGGGGACGAGCGCTCCAGCTTGAACAACGGCGAGCAGAATCGGTGGATCGAGTCGGATGGGTTCAAAAGCAGAGCGGAAGCATGGGATGGCCCAGCCCAGTCGGCGGTGATGATTTGAGGCCCAACGAGATCGAATTGGCCGCGTGGTTGATGGCAGTCGATGGCGGCTGATGGATTGGCGGGAGTGGGTTGAGGGTGCAGGATGATCGAAAGGAAAGCCTAAAAAGCGGCCTGGTGCAGCTGTTCAAGCGGTGTCCAAGGGGTGCACAGGTCGATCGGTGAATGCAAAAGCGGCAACCTGGCGCCCCTAACGGCGGCGGCGCCCGGTGCAAGGCCCCTAATTGCCCACTGCGCGTAGGCGCGTGTAGGCGCCCGAAGCCCCCACGGTGGCGGCGTCCTTTAGCCTGAGCTGCACCCACGATCGCCGCTAATAAGGGGCCTGGTCTCCCATCGCTGTGCCCTGATAATAAGTATAATAGGTTAACTAATCGCAATCCATCGGCGACGGCCGGGCATTAGAATACGCGTCTCCTCGCCCGCAGCACTGGGACAATCATCACATTGATCATCACGTTGATCATCACGTTGATCATCATCCCCATCGTTCCCATCATTCCCATCATCAGATCCATCTCAGACCTTCTGCTCCGCTCCCTCTCTCTTCTTGCACAATGTCTCCCCGCTGACGGTGTCTGCAACACGACCGCAAAATGCGAATCCGCTTCCCATTCCTCAGTAAGTTAGTTGCCTGCCCACTGATTGCCTGCCCCCTAGCTATGCCAGGCCTAACCACGCCACACCACGCAGTCGCCTTCATTGTCCTCCTCCTCTTCTCCTCCTCCCTCGGTCTCCTTCCTCATTCCGCTCTCCCCAGCGCGCCCGAATCGGTGCGGCCGTATGTGCCGCAGCAGTCGGATAAAGCGCTCCACTTTGTTGCCTTCTTTGCCTTGACGGCAACATTCTACTTCATCCTCGACACAGCTCGCCGCCGCGTTCTGCACCTGACCGTGATCGTGTGCACGCTCGTGCTCAGCGTGGGGAGTGAGATTGCCCAGGGTCTGCTGCCGAATGACCGTGACTTTGATGCCTGGGACGTGCTGGCCAATGTGCTGGGCAGCCTTGCGGCTTTGACCTTGGCTAGCTGGTACCACAAGCGGGCAGCTGAGCGCAGACGACGGGCCAAGTTCTCGGCCCTTGACCAGGACGATGCGGGTGAGGGAGACGTCGAGCTAGGCGAAGGGCCTGGCCTCAGCCAAGCGACAGACGAGCTGGGCAGAGCTCCGCAGGAGCGGCAGGAGCCAGGCACAGTTGCCGTGTCGACAAAGACGGTACAGGACGAGCTCGACAACTGGGATGAGAATGTCCCTGATGAGGTATGGGATGAGGATGATGACGAGGCCGCGGGCAAAGAAGCCAAATTAACGCCGCCAACAAGTTCGGCGGGGAGCGAGGAGGCTCCTCCTGTTGCAACCGCAGCAGCGGCCAAGATCGACAAGGTATCTGTCGACTGAGCAACTGCTGCTGCTGCTGCTGCTGCTGCCTTGGTGGGCTGGATCACCTAGCTAGACTTCTGCTGACCTAAGGAACATGAAGATGCCAACAGACTATTCCATCTTGAAACCACTAGCAATATTGTGAGTATTAATGAACCCGGAACGGAGAAGGCGCCAAAGAAGTATGCCATTATCACGAATACCATACCATATCATTCTTTCTCATTCATCATCTGACTATCTTTTCCTTTCCAGTCGCAACAAATCACCCAGCTGCAGTATTTAATCACCTTGCTCACGCCGGTATATTCCCAATCTATACCACTCAACGCACGGCGTCCTTGCAGCTAGAGCATCATAGACCAATAAACAAAACACTAATAAACAAAAGGCTAATTAAGTCAATGGACCAATGAGAAAAGGACAAGATCGGTGCTTCTCTCTGTGTCTCTCTGTCTCTGTCTCTGTCTCTCTCTCTCTCTCTGTCTCTCTCTCTCTCTCTGTCTGTCTGTCTTTCTCTCTGTCTGTCTGTCTGTCTGTCTGTCTGTCTGTCTGTCTGTCTGTCTGTCTGTCTGTCTGTCTGTCTGTCTGTCTGTCTGTCTCTCTCTCTCTCTCTCTCTCTCTCTCTCTCTCTCTCTCACCCTCTCTCTCTCACACACACACACACACACACATCCCCCTCCATTCACACAGTAGTACACACACATAGCACACGTTTTCATTGTCAAGTCATCAAGATATTAACATTGCTGTGGGGGATAATCAAGATCAGGCCCCGGATCAGGGATCAGGTATCAGCATCAACACGGCTCAGGCCTCTCAGCACAGCAGTCAAATCTGCCCTGGGGCTTGGATCAGCGCCCTTTTCCGCTGCTCGCTGCCTGCCTTCCTTCTCGCGATCTTCCAGCTTCTGAGCGCACAGCGACAAGACTCGTGTCGCCACGTCGTCTGCCGCATTGCGGTACTGGCTGATGCTATGTACACTGCTGGCAAACAAGTCCACTGTCGGGCCGAGGCTCTGTCGGAGCGCGTTGAGTCGGCTTGCAACGTCCTGCGCCATCTTGTTGCCAGCTGTCAGCGACTCATGCACGGCCTTGTCCGAGTCGTCGAGGAGGGAGGTGTCGAGAGTTGACGCATCAGGCTTCGGCACTTTTGGTATTGATGGCGGTCGCAGCAAAGCCTCGAGCGCCTCTTTCTCGGCGCGAAGTCTAGAATTTTTCTTGGTCAGAAAAAAAAGCGCGGAATAGAGCGCGCAGACTCCAAACTCACCGTTTAATCTGGTCTTCAAGTTCGACGATCTTGGCGGCATTCTGCACGTTCTTGGGATTGGGTCTCTCCGGCATGATTGGAACTTCTTCTTGTTCTCGTTGTCGTCGTGGTCCTGGCTCTACATCCTCCCGCGCAAACCAGTCTGAGAGCTCTGACCTGTTGGATAGATCTTTCAGCAGCTCCTCTTCCATCACCCTCGCAGCCGCAATGGCGCTGGCTTCCTCAAAAGTCCCACCCATGGCCTTCGGGTCCATTGCTCGAGTAGCGCACCAGGTTAGAAGCTGACGCATTCTTCGTGGTTCCGACAGTCCGTCAGCCCCTATATGCTTGTAAAAGTCTTTTACGTCGACCTCGGCGTGTGGCAGTGCATTCGAATTGCCAGTCTCGATCAGTGAGCTGGCCCTTCGTCCACGCATGCCCAAGCTGCTGCGTCTTTCCGCCCGCGCGCTCTTGTACTCCCTCATCTCCTTGTTGCGCCGAATGACTGGCGTGTCTGCAAAGGGCAGCGCAATTTTGGTTGTTGAATGATATCCATTGGCTTGGCCGTCTTCGGCCTGAGACTGTTCTTGGACTGACGGTTTTTGTTGTCGCTGTTGTTGGTGTTGTTGGTGTTGTTGGTGTTGTTGGTGTTGTTGTTGTTGTTGTTGTTGTGGTTGTTGTTGGTGGTGGTGGTGGTTCTGCTGCAGCTGGGCTTGTCCTACTTCAGGTAGTCCTCTGTGTTGGTCATTGGCTGCATGTGGATCTTTCGTCCCAGCTTTTGGAGGCGGACTCCCTCGCCGCGCTTCATTCTCATCAGACAATCGTTTTGACCTGCGCACGGTTGCTGGCGCTTTCGAATTGGGCGTAGAAAATGACATCTTGTTGCGTTTCTTCTTAGGCGACTCCTTGGCCTCGTCGTTTTGAGCTGCAATTGTGGCCGCATTGGATACCGATGGTTCAACTGCGAACTGCTGCGCCTTGTCCGCTGGCGCTGGTTCAGTGCTCGCTTTCTTCTGGCCCTTCTTCCTCACCCTGCTGAATACGAATCCATCGTCTTCCTCATCATAATCTGTACGTCTCATCAGCACGTCTGGTTATGTCCTGCCGGCAGCACACTCACCATTCTTGCGCTTCCTGGGATTGGCGCCGTGCCGGCTCTGTTGTTTGGCCGCATCTCTTGAAGTGGACGGTCGACCAGGATAGCTGTCCGAGGGCGCATCGCCCTTCTCCTGCAGTCTTGCACTCAGTCGTCGTGGCTGCCGCTGTGCCGTTGACATAGAAAGCGGGTGGATAGGCTGGCGCGCAACCAGAGCAGTCATTGAGTCCCGTTGCTGGGTTGATGAGTCGCGCCAACGTCACGTCACGTCACGGCGTCGCAAGATGGATCAGCGGCCTCGGCTTCGGAGGAGCGCCGATTTTCGCATAGCACCAAGTGAACAGAAGGGAGTACGCTTTCTGGCCGGTAAAGACGGAGGTGTGGGCGTCGAGGCGCAGTCGCAGTTGCAATCACAAAGAGTCCCGTGCTGGAGGTCAAAGGGCCGCCTCCCCTCCTCCGAGACGCGGTCTCTGTGTTGACACCAATAGCAGACTAATCCCCTTTAGGAAAGGTACCGTACGGACTGAAGTGCTTAGTTCAACTGCAAGTAATACTAATAATACTGTAACTTAAATCCGATGGATGGGAGTAGGTTTGTGAGTACAGCAACGCTGATCACGCTCCACATCCTTAGAACACTACCTGTACGAGCAGATGGCTAAGAAAATCGGCTCTACAGATTATATTGTTGATCTCGAGCGTCTATTGGCCATGTCAGACACAGCTTGAACATCGCATCTTCAGGATCAATATGTGTTCAGCATTCTAACTTGCTCACGCAACAGTGACACCGTGCATGTTTGCAGCTATAGCATCGACAATCAAGGCCCTTCAGCAGCCTTCGCTCCCTCCTGTAACGCGTCTTTAGTGCCTGTGTTGCCCCAGCTTGCTTCTGTAGTATTTCGCCTAGGCCCCGCGTTATTACACACTATCGGCGTCGCAACGCGCCCGATCATCGCACCTATCCCAGCTCCTCTTCTCCTCAGGCCTGCGACTGTGGACACCACAACACAGCCGACACTGACTTCTATAGCCAGGAGTCGACACAGGTGGCCAGTGCGTGCCAATTTGGGTGGCCACGTGAT
This sequence comes from Chaetothyriales sp. CBS 134916, assembly GCA_003709845.1. NCBI lineage: Eukaryota > Fungi > Ascomycota > Eurotiomycetes > Chaetothyriales > Domatiomycetaceae > Domatiomyces > Domatiomyces globalis. The sequence continues at coordinate 22,404 of QQXO01000287.1, forward strand.
TGGCGAGCGACCTTGGGACCTTATTTCTTTAGTGATACAGATAATTTAATACAAGCCGGCATTGAAGTTAATTGCGACCTCTGCCCACTTACAGTATCTACCAACAAGTCAAGTTACAGCGAAATAGAGGCAGGCTGTCAAAGGGAGCCTGGGCCCGAGCCGCTTGCAAACACGTAACTGGCCCAAAGGCCATTGCGGAGTGAGCGTCAGTAACTTACCCCGCCAAGGGTCCTGGTCCGCAGCCAATGCTACAAGACACATCAGCCCCAATTCACACTCCTCCTTTTCTCCATCCCCCTGTTTGATCAAACCGCTTCTTCCATGTGAGATAGATCCTTGGATAGATCCTTCGTGAGAAAAGAACGCCTTCCTAGTATATCACACGGGGGGCCGCATTTCTCTCCGAGCGGCCCCATCATTCCTTCCTTCGTGCCCGCCTTCCCTGTTACGCTGAAGCACTTGCCTTCGAACCACCGCTTTTCATGAACCACGCCAGCATTACTCCTCCTTGCTGTTAATGCCCCACTCCACCACAAGTTCCCATCAACATGGTGCACATCCCGCTGCCGCAAAGGCTGTCGAAGACGAAGAGCAGAGAGCCTGACCTGTCAGGCTTAAATACACCCGGCTCTGCGAGTCAATATAATGTCAGCACCGGCGCCACGATTGCTGGAGAGAAACCGCTTATACTCAAGGTCAATGCCATCAGAGGGAGAGATTTGGCCGCGAAAGATCGTTCTGGTACCTCAGATCCTTATCTGGTTGTCATGCTCGGCAACGCTAGGCAGACTACTCCCACGATCAGCAAGACATTGAACCCCGAATGGAAAATCCAATTTGACATGCCCCTGACTGACGTTCCCCTGCTCGAATGTGTCTGCTGGGACAAGGATCGTTTCAAGAGCGACTACATGGGCGAGTTTGATATCCCCATTGAAGACATCTTCTCGAATGGCCAAATCTCCACCCAGCCTCGCTGGTTCAAGCTGAGATCAAAGCGTACTCAGGGCAGACGCAAGACTGACGTTTCTGGCGAGATCCAGATGAGCTTCTCCCTTATTGACTCTGCTAATCCTAGCGCCACCCCTGAGGAGATCCTAAAGAAGTTCAGGGCCGTTCTCAAGCTAGCCGAGGACGATGACGACCTGTCCCGTGCCTCTACTAATGCTGACGATGATGACATGGACGATGACGATGACGACGACGATCTAGACACGGGCACCCCAGTAGAGTCTGCCTCCAAGCCCGGCGCCGTATCGACAAATGAGAAAAAGAAGAAGCTGGCCATGTTACGCCGCAGGTCAATTGCAGTCAGAGCCTATGATTTTCTTGGCGGCGTCAACAGCATTGCCGGCATGATCTTTATGGAAATTGTCAAAGTTACTGACCTACCCCCGGAAAGGAACATGACCCGGACCTCTTTTGACATGGACCCTTTTGTAGTCACAGCTCTGGGCCGAAAGGTCTTGCGCACCAGGGTCGTCCGCCACAACTTGAATCCAGTCTATAACGAGAAGATGGTCTTCCAAGTCATGCGCCATGAGACCGGCTACTCGCTTACTTTTACTGTCATCGACAAGGACAACCTGTCCGGCAACGATTTTGTTGCTTCAGCTGCCTTTCCAATTTCTACTCTGATACCCACCGCGCCCGATTACGATCCAGATACCGGCCTCTACAACTTGCACGAGCCCCCAGAGTATTCCGCTGCAGTTCAGAAGAAAGAAAAGCAATCCAGATTCAAGCTGCCTCTTTCCAGAACCTCCTCCAACCAGAACATCCCAAAACTCGGCAATAAGCCTAGTGCGAAACGGGACGACCCTTCCTTGCCTGTCAGCCAAGGCGGCTCACCAGATCCGAATAAGCTTAGTACGACCGGCTTGCTCTCACCGCCAACCAACCAAGCGCCTACAGGCGACCCGTCCGAGAGCGGATCCAATGGCTCAAAAGACGAGACAGGGAACGACGACCTAGGTCTTGACACTTTCGACATATCTCTCGAGCTCAAAAACAAAGAACGTTGGGAAGACAAACACAGCCCAGTCCTGCAAATCAGAGGCAAATTTCTGCCATACAATGCCCTGAGGCAACAGTTTTGGCGTGCCATGCTGAAACAGTATGATGCTGACGAAAGCCGACGGATCAGCAAGATCGAACTCACCACAATGCTTGACACCCTGGGATCGACATTGCGCGAATCAACAATTGACAGTTTCTTTGACCGTTTCTCATTGGAGAACGAGGATGTGGGAGAGGCTGATCTTACCTTTGACCAAGCTGTTATCTGTCTCGAAGATCAGCTAGAGAAGGGTGGCCAAGATAAGAAATCTGTGGCAGATAAAGCCAAGGAGATTGCCGCTCACGCGACGCCCACCAGTGAAGCTAGTTCTACTCTTGAATCAGACACCGACGGCCGAATCAGCAACGATATAGAATCCACCCATCAGACCACAGACGTGGATGGGTCGCCCAAGGAAGGTGAGGGAGGTGAGGGGCTCAGTAATGACCTGTCCGATGAGGTGGGCGGTGAAGAGCATGTCATCGAGATTCGTGAATGCCCCATCTGTCATCAGCCGAAGCTCAACAAACGCAGTGATGCAGAGATTGTCACCCACATCGCTACGTGCGCCAGCGCTGATTGGCGACAAGTTAACAATCTTGTCATGGGTGGCTTCGTTACCCAGTCTCAGGCACAGCGAAAATGGTATTCGAAAGTCATCACTAAGATTTCTTACGGCGGCTATCGTCTTGGTGCTAATAGCGCTAACATCCTGGTCCAAGACCGCATTACTGGCCAGATTAACGAAGAACGCATGTCTGTCTATGTCCGTCTCGGTATCCGCCTTCTCTATAGAGCTCTTGGCTCCAGGGAAATGGAGAAGAAACGTATCAAGAAAATGTTAAAATCGCTGTCTATCAAGCAAGGAAAGAAATATGATGACCCTGCTTCCGCCTCACAAATCGAAGGCTTTATCCAATTCCACCAACTAGACATGTCCGAGGTCCTCCTTCCAACCTCGGAGTTCAGAAACTTCAACGAATTCTTCTACCGAGCGCTCAAGCCCAACGCCCGACCGTGCTCGGCCCCCGAGCGACCGGAGATCATTGTATCGCCTGCTGACTGCAGATCCGTCGTCTTTAATACCATCGATGACGCCACCCGCATCTGGGTTAAAGGCCGCGACTACTCTCTCGAACGCCTCTTTGGCGAAGCGTATCCCCTTGAAGCGAAGCGCTACAAAGGCGGAAGTATGGGCATATTCCGTCTGGCGCCTCAGGATTACCACCGCTTCCATATTCCCGTTGATGGCATCCTGGGCTCGCCAAAGTTAATCGAGGGCGAGTACTACACCGTCAATCCAATGGCTATCCGCTCCGCACTTGATGTATATGGCGAGAATGTCCGAGTGCTCACACCCATTGATTCAGTGGCCCATGGCAAGGTAATGTACGTTTGCATCGGCGCCATGATGGTCGGCAGTACAGTTATCACGCGCAAGCCAGGCGAGAAGGTGAAGCGGGCCGAAGAGCTAGGTTATTTCAAATTCGGAGGCAGTACTGTGCTACTCTTCTTCGAGCCAGGTAAGATGGTCTATGACAGCGACCTTGTCGAGAACTCTAAAGAGGCCCTGGAGACATTGGTGAGTCAGCCGTTGATCCCCTTTCCCCATTCCCCTTGCGCAACTAACACAGACAAGGTCCGTGTAGGCATGTCAATCGGCCACTCCCCGGGCACTGCGCCATATGAGCCGGACATGAAGAAGGATGCATCCAAGGTCACGGAAGAGGAAAAGCAGGAGGCCATGAGGCGGATCCAAGGCAGCTTTTTTCTGGATAGGAATGCCGGAGATCCACTCGGAGATTTTCAGGGCATTTCATGAATGTGTAGGAGGAAGCCAAGTCAGGCTTTGGGCGACGGTGAAAGATGCTGTGTTGATCAGTTGAGATAAGATGCGATGAGATGATAATGGGGCCAACAGCGGATTTCTAGATGCAGAGAGCGAGTCTCCCAGCTAGTAGGGCCTTACCTTGTGGACTTTTTTGAATTTGTTTTCAATCAACCAAAAATTAAAAACAAAAGGAAACATCCGTCGATAATACTTCATTCGATGCGTAGGCAAGAGGAGTAGGTAGTTAGTATTTACAGTCGCCGCAGATGCCTGTGCCAGTCAATCCCAGAAGATACTGGTTAGTTGACCTAAATAAGTCCACCAATCTAAGGAGACTGGAGCTAGAGATGGTAGCTGAGTAAAAACTTGTCAATCTACTGGCTGTGAGACTGCTAAGTCAATAGTCACACTTGCCGCAATACCCACACCCGTCCGCTGAGCAAACTGTGAAGTCTCGATCGGAGCTACTGTCGCGACCTATGTTTGCATAACCCGTGCGCCAGCCCAAATTTTCATCTCTTAAGCTCCATTCCGATTCGACCACTTCTTCGCCATCTGGTGATTTGGTGGAAATGATGGCTGACGATACCACTGATGTGGTGTTAGTGCTGGCAGCGCTCTCTGCGCTTGTACTCGCCGGATATCTCGAGCCCGAGGCTCCGGCACTTGACACTGTCGGTGACTTGTACTCGACCTATAAGGCATTGAATTGACCGGTCAGATTGTCGAGAAAGTTGTCGTCAAGGCGACACAACTGACCAAGTCGGGCTGAACAAACGAGATCCACTTCGGGACAGGACGGAATATTCGCGTGGGTCGGGGGGACGAAATGGAGCAAAGAGGCCCGGTCAGTGGATTAGGTTTAGTCCGATCCACTCTAGCAAGCGATATGATTGGCTGCTTGGTATTCTCTTGAGTTCTTGGCACTCATCTGCCACGTTTCACCTGGAGCTTCGAGAATCTCCTCGATAGACAGACAGACAGACAGATAGACAATTAGAGCTGATCTCACGGACCGAGCGCAAGAGGCGCACCTAATGGTACAGAATCCATCATGGTCACTGGAGGAGTTGTGAGTTAGATAAAGAATATGCTGCTGAATACATATCGACTTACCGTGCCGCCGCTAGATATTGCCAATAGCCATGTGTCTACCCTTTCCATTGAACGCGGCTGTCTTCGACCAACGAATGCGATCATCAACAATGGTCTGAATTTGTGGAGCAACACCAGAGCGGAGCTTTGGGCCATACACGGCGAGGAGTCGTGGCATCAACATTAAATCTTGCTCGCAGTACCGTACTTGACCATGCCTGCGACCAGAGGTCTTTCTCGAAAGACCTCATACTTCCCACCACACTCAGGCGCGAAGAGACGACGGCCGTTAGTTTTGATGAGTGACCAGCCTGGAGTGTATGGGAGGTCATTCTCGATACACTTGGCCAGTCCGTTGACGAATCTCCCGCTAGGTTGCCGCGTGGCATATTCAATAACTTGAAGATCAATGACTCCGGCAACAGTGACGCCGAGCTGGGCATAAAGGGGCGTCGGAATCATTGCGAATGTCGAAGAAGACCTTGAAGATGGTCTTGGATTCCAGAATGGACTTGAGGCTAGTGGCATCATCTGTAGTGACTTCAAACGCTTTTGCCCCGAGAACATGAATATCGATGAGGTGGACAATAGGACTTGGTGGCACTAGCAATTGTATGATAGCAACGGTGCCCAGTCTGCCGAGATTAACGCCCTCTAGGTCGATAAATACAAGCTGGGTTTTCTCCTCTTGCGCACTTTCTGCGATGTAAGCGAAAAGAGACTTGAGCTCGGCTTGATCGTCGATGATGATGGGTGTCATCTTAAAGCAGTGTGCCGTTGGTAAGAAGATCGTGGGATTGTATCAACACTCAACCTGCTTCATGTACCCGAATGAGAATCCACGATGGCCACACGAGCGAATGCTACTATCACACAATACCGGCTCCCCAACCAGCCTGGGCAGCAGCGGCAGCGCGGCGGACAAAGCGCGCGAACAGATGATCGCGCGATGGGCTACACCTTGCACCATCCTGCATAACTTTTCACTATTGGACGTCCATAGGTGCTGTACTGTACGATGCCAAATCTCCCGCTTGACCAACTGATGCGCACTAGTTTATACATTTTTTGGACGTCTGCTTATTGGCTGGGATACAGTTGGCCAAGACACCAGCGGCCAGACTGCAGAACACTAGCCTAGCAAGGCAGAGTACCAATATCTCGGTCGTCCGAGAGTCGCCGGCCGTGGTCACTCCGATTCTTTTGTGTTTTGCTTAAGGGACTTCCGCTTGGTATCTCCTGGAAATACTCCGGCAGGGCACCACTCTGACGTGGGTCTTACTCGAGTCACATCTCGCGGTCGTCGTCTCCAAGACTTGTTGTCAGCGGAAGTCTGCTGTGTGCGAGACGGAGCTTGGTCACGTGAACCACAATTTCCGATATCGGTGCACTAAACA
>QQXO01000288.1:0-28579 GCA_003709845.1 Chaetothyriales sp. CBS 134916
CTGCTACTGCTGCTACTGCTGCTACTGCTGCTACTGCTGCTACTGCTGCTACTGCTGCTACTGCTGCTACTGCTGCTACTGCTGCTGCTGCTGCTGCTACTACTGCTGCTATTGCTGCTGCTACTACTACGCCTAGCATCACCTCTCCTCCCAATGACGAGGAATGGATGATGGAACAGCAGGAATTCGCACGCGCAGCCGAAGTGTTCCGCCCAGTCAGGGGTGCGATGGCCTCGCGCTTCACCTCGTCGACATCGACACAGACACAGTCTACCAACAGCAACAACAGCAGTGCAGACAGCCCGCTCTTAGGCAAGGGAGCCAGAGCCAGAGACAAGGCCGATCCGGCAGCTGAAGCGGCGCGCATGGGCATGTTCGGGCACCTGACACGCAGCTACGTGAGCTTCCACCCAACAAGACTGGTGTGCAAGCGGTTCGGCGTGCCTGTGCCCGACCCAGCATCAGAGCCCGTGTCAGCGTCAGCGTCGGGAGTGTCTGCGACAGCGGCGGCAAAGAGCTTCCAGTCGGCTGGATACGAGGATTCTACCCTAGCTGCAAAGGTAGGTGCAAAGGTAGGTGCAAAGGTAGGCGCAAAGGGAGAGGGAAATGCAAACATGGCTACAACAGCAGCCCCGGTAGCGGCTACGTCATCAACAGCAATGGACCCAGACCGCAACGAGGCATTGGAACAGCCCAGACCGGGTCAGGCAGTGTTTCGAGCGGTTTTTGGGGAGTGACCAAAGACGGGCAGTGATGATTGATGATGATAGTAGCAGTCTGTCCATAGCTTGCTTCCAGTTCAATCGTTACCTAATGTATATTCTACGCGCCCAACTAGGCAACGGGGCTCCAGGGCAGGGGCACCAAAATGCGGCTCTTCATGGTCTGAATGAGCGGCACGGTCTTGTGCACGGTGTCGGCCCAGCCGTCGACGCCCCATGACTGCTCTCGCCGCAACTTGCGCTCTTCCAAGTTGGCAAACTGCCACAGGTGGTGCACGGTGTTGAGGTCTCCAATTTGCACAAACCAGGCCCCGACGCCCTCCATGACCTCGCGGCGGGCCTTGAGCCCTTTGCGCCAATGCGTCTCCCACTCGAGCAGATTGCCTGGGTGCAGAGTGTAGGAGCGCAACTCGAAGACGCCGCCCAGTTGGCGGGGCGGGGTGGTGGGCCAGAACGAGAATTCCTGCATGAGCGAGATGTGCTTGGATTTCAGCAGCGGCTTGAGCTTGGCCTCGAAGGCGGGAAAGTCGGGATGGTGCTGGATGTTGTGTAGCGATGCGTGGTAGCCTGTGTACCGCTGGTACTCCCAAATATGCACTGCGCTATGTCAGCCTTTGATTTGTTGTCCTGGTCTGTCTGTCACGCACCAAAGGTCTCGGCGTCGCCAACCTCTGTTCGCCAGCTCCCGACCAGGTGGACCTTGTTTTCGGGCATGTTGGCCATCCTGGGGTACCACTCGCCGACAAGGGCAACGTAATCGTCAACCTTGTCGGGGTACACATCGTGGAAGACAATCGAATGAACGTATTTTCCGCGGGCGAGCACTTCGGAGAAGGAGCGTTCCATCTCCTTGTCCATAGCTCTGCCCTCGGGCGTGCCATAGATCAAGCTGGTCAGGGGGCCTTTCTTCTTGGTCGAAGTGTCGGTCTCAGCTTGCCTGGCTTCGCCTACATTACGGGGATCCAGTCAGCCGACAGTAACAGCAATAGTAACAGTAACAGTAACAGTAACAGTAACAGTAACAGTAACAGTAACAGTAACAGTAACAGTAACAGTAACAGTAATAGCAACAGTAACAGTAACAGTAACAGTAACAGCAACAGCAACAACAACAGCAACAGCAACAGCAACAGCAACAGCAACAACAACAGCAACAGCAACAACAACAGCAACAGCAACAACAACAGCAACAACAACAGCAACAGCAACAGTAACAGCAACAGTAACAGCAACAGTAACAGCAACAGTAACAGCAACAGTAACAGCAACAGTAACAGGGACCGGCGGGCCTAACTGACGTTCGGCTTGCTCCTTCTTCTTGCGAGTGGCCTCAAGGCCTTCTCGAAAGGCTTTGAGCTTTGAGTTGTAGGCCTCGGCATTGTCGGGCGCGATATCTCCCATACCGGGAGCTCGCAGAGGCTCTCGACATAGGGACGAGGTTGAGAAGGCGCGCACGGAGGCACGCGGCAGGCGACGGGCAAGCATGGTGCCAAAGAGCCTGGGCGGCCACGTAGTGCTTGCAGATATTTGATGTTTCTGTGCTGACGTTGCTTGAGCTTAGAGGAAGGGGGGGAGGGAGGGCTTGATAGGGCTAGAGGAAGGAAGCAGTACAAAGATCTGTGGAAGAGGGTATTGCCACGGTCAGCAGAAACGACGGCTGAGCACCAACCACTGAACACCAACCACTCAGTACTATTGAGCACGAGGTGGGCGATGCATCGATCGATTGCGAGCGACGGGGAAGGCAGTCGCTCACTAGCAGCTTCCCATCCTGCAACTCGACCTTGACTTAGCTTACGTCAGGGCAACACCACCACAGGTACAGCACGTCCAACCAGCACTACCTTTAGTGTCATCGACGGGAGTGCGGGGGCGGTGGAGCCCCGGCGTGCCCCACAATCCAGCTGTTCGCTTTCTCAGGCAGGCGCATGGGCAACGGGCGCAGGCAGGTACTGTAGGCATGTGCCTTATCTGCTACCAGAGTAACTAAAACTTATCGTAAGCAGCATTTGAGCCTCAGCTTTGGCTTCCACAGTGGAAGGAACGGCCGTTTCAGATCGGGCAAGACGGTCTAGAGCTTACTCTGTTGCTCTTCCACTTCCACTTCCACTTCACTCTTCCTCTTCCTCTTCCTCTTCCTCTTCCTCTTCCTCTTCCTCTTCCTCTTCCTCTTCCTCCTCCTCCTTCTCCTCCTCCTCCTCCTCCTCCACCCACCGCCGCAATGGCAGACTCGGCACACCCGCCGCTCAACTACGAAGCCTCGGCCACGACTATGCACCCGCAGTCGTCCTCGTCGCTGCCGCCCGAGGTGGCCCAGTGCCTGAAGAACGCGCGCTTCCTGCACCTGGCCACCATCTCATCCAAGCAGGCGCCGCAGCCGACACCGCAGGTTTCTCTGATGAACTACACCTTCCTACCCGACTACCGTGACCAAGGTCCCGTGATCATCATGACGACGAATGCCAGCTCGCTCAAGACGGAGAATCTGCTGCACAACCCGAACGTGTCGATCCTGGTGCATGACTGGGTCTCGCACCGGCCACCGACAGCCTCGACCGTGTCGGGCCAGCGCTCAGGCAGTCCGCCGGCGGCGGCGACGCAGTCGAGTCTAGCGGCGCTGCTACTCAGTCTCAACACGAGCGCGCTGAGCTCCATCTCGACCACGATTGCCGGTTCCGCCCGCTTTCTCGAGACCGGCAGCGAGGAGGAGAAGTGGTGCAAAGAAGCCCACCTGGCCAACAACACCTTTGGCGACCAGGTCCGGATGGAGGCCAGTGTCTTCCACCCGGTCTCTGTGGCGACCGAGGCCAGCAGCGCTGGCTATATTGCCGGCGACGACGTACGTGTGGTGCTGGTGCCCGTACGCGAGGGACGCATAGCCGACTGGAAGGGCGGAGTCAAGGACTGGGTGCTCGATCGTGCCGCACCGGACCGCCACAGGCAGCAGCAGCACGACGGCGAGGACAGAGGCCGCGCCGCTGGTAATGGCCAAGGGCTGGCAAATGGCATTATCAATTGATGATATGTAGGTAGGTAGGTACAGTATATCGCTGCCATGCTCGACCCAACTCAGCACGAAAATCTGCCCACACTCATATCCCCCCCGGTCTATGGATGGATTATCAAAGGCCTTGTACACGTACACCGTAACGCCACTATCCCCGAACATCCCCATATGCTGGCCCGGCCGCTAAATTAAGGATAGACAAGAAGAAGAAGGAGGAGGAGGAGAAGGAGGAGAAGGAGGAGAAGAAGGAGGAGGAGAAGAAGGAGAAGAAGGAGAAGAAGGAGGAGAAGGAGGAGAAGGAGAAGGAGAAGGAGGAGAAGGAGGAGAAGGAGGAGAAGGAGGAGAAGGAGAAGGAGGAGAAGAAGGAGAAGAAGGAGAAGGAGAAGGAGGAGAAGGAGGAGAAGGAAGAGAAGGAGAAGAAGAAGAAGAAGAAGGAGGTGGAGAAGAAGAAGAAGAAGGAAAAAAAAGTGTGCAAGCCATGGCCATCTCAGAGGCCACATCCATCACATGACAGTGCATTTGCTGTCTTCTTTCGACCGGGCCGGTTTGACCTGCAGCGCCACTCTGGCCGCTTCTGTGAAAGCTTCGTTGACGCCTCGATTGCGCATGGCCGAGCATTCTAATGAGCGCGCGAAAAATATTCCATTGTCAGCAATAACGCGCTTGAACAGACTTGGGGTCAAGGGGCCAAAAAGAAGAAAAGCAAAAACCAACCTAGGTAGCGCAAGGCGCCAATCTTGCGGGCCACCTCCAAGCCTTCGTTATAATGTATCATCCGGTGTGCCGGGTGCTGCGTCTCGTCGTCGTCGTCATCGTCCTTTTCCTGCTCTTCGCGCAGGTCGCATTTCAGGGCGCACAGCACCACCTTCACGCCCGGACAATGCTCGTGGATTTCCTGCACCCATTTCGTCGACACGTTCTCGAGCGAGCCTCTGTTGTCAACCTGTTTGTTCAACCCGGCCCTTTGTCAGCACAGAAATGTCTTCTCTTGCCCAAGCCAGGCAAGGGAGCGAAAGGCTGGTGCTGCACTTGGCTGCGTTGGGCGCTACGTACGCTAAAACACAGCATGATGGCCTGGGTGTCGTCGTACGACAGACTCCGTAACCGGTCAAACTCCTCTTGGCCGGCCGTGTCCCATAACGACAGTTCCATGTGGATGTTGTCTACGAAGATGTCGTGCACATAGTTTTCAAACACCGTCGGCTCGTACACCGTCTAGCCCGAAAAAAGGGTCAGTAGCTTGTACTTGATTCGGTTAGGCGTGGTAAGGCCATACGGGGAAGAAGCCGCGTGTGAAGACATTGAGCATCGATGTCTTGCCGCATGCGCCGTCGCCCAGCAGGACGAGTTTGCGCTGCACGGCCTTCTTGTCGCCGCAAAGGGGCATTCTGCCCTGCAAGCCGTCGTGTGTATCTGTGTATACGGGGGGGTGTGGGTAGGTGTTTGCGGGGCCCGACTGCCGACTTCGTGGTTGGAGTGTGCAGTCGGCCGAATCGGGGTCCGAGGATGGAAAGAAGACAAGACAGGAAAGGCCGCGAGAAAGAGAGTGAATGAGGGTGATCAGGACGGACAGCCAACGAAGCGAAGGTTTCGCACACCACCCTATCCCACAGTCATTGTCCAAGAGTTGTACCAACCAGGCAGGCAATACGGCTAACTTAAGAAGAATGAAGAGTCCAGTACAGATAATAAGTGCAAGCAAGCAAATTACTCTGCCACGCAGTGATGGTTCAGAACAGTAAAAGCCGCACAGCCTGAGAGACGGGCAGCCAGCTGCTAATGTGCATGACATAGAGCCAATCTGGGGACTGACCTGGGTGTGCGGCTGTCTAGGGCACAGTGGAGCCGCCGGACCTCCACCAGCCCCCCACCCCAAACAGCGCTTCTTCTCGGCCCGTGTTGATAGTTGGGCCACACCTAACCTCCAGAAACTTAACCTCAGTCTCAGCTCCGACTCCGCTGGCAGGTATTAATAGAAAGTAATTAGAGAAGAGCACATCTGCTTTGGCCACAGCCGACTCGCCGTCGTTAACCAGACAGGGTCACACGTGGTGGAATCAAAAGCGCTAACTAAACTCAGGGCCTCGTCGTGCTACGAATACCGTACCCGTACGCGAGTCTGCGGATTACCGTATTATTACAGTATCAGCTAGTGCCAAGAGCTGACTCGGCTCTCCGCCCGGACCAAAAGCAGAAGTGCGGAAGATGACAAAAAGGCACAAAACAGGCAAAGAGCCTGCATTGTGCATTCATTATGCATCCAGCCTTCTGCATTGTTAAGGGTTGTCGCTCGCTTACTTATCCTTGGTGTCCTCGCTTCGACTGTTCCCTACTACTATCTAAGTACATGACTTATTAGTAAGGAGTCCAGATAAGTTAGCTCAGTTGACCCCATCGTACCGTACATGCGCTCTTGGTGGCAGATGTCACTAGCAATCTCTTCCTTGTCTGACTTGTCCTCGCTGTCCTCTCGCTGTCCTCATCGCGTTGTCTGTGCGCCACCCATCCACCAGGCCTGTACATCTCCCTCTTCGTCACCGCCATCGCCACGGCCACCACCATCTATGCCTCGACAATGTTGCCCTTCTCACTCACATACAGACCGTCCAAGAACTTCCGGATATCCTTGTTCCTCACTCGGCAAATCTGCTGGATATCTGCCGCCGATTGCGACACGTTCTCGACTGAGTTGCCCGAAAGCTCGATCTGATCCTTGACGCCCTTGGACGTCTCGACCTCCACACCCTCGTGCATGCGCACTCGTCGCACGATCTTCTCGCCAAGGAAGTTTCTAACCCTCAATCAGTATTCTGCTATGCAGTATGATCGTGCGGGGGCAGTGTCAGGGGGACAGCCACTGCCAGGAAACTTTGCCTTTTACGGCCATTGTTCATTCATCTTTTTCTGCTTCTGGTCTTGTGCTTGTGCTTGTGCTTGTGTGTGTGCGTGTGTTTGGTCTTGTGCCTACCTAATCTCGACCTCATATCGGTCGTCCACCTTCTCGACATTCACGTTGATCGGGAAGTGAGCATACACATAGCGCATCTTGTACTTGTATCCCTTCGTAACACCGATAATCAAGTTCTCGATGATAGACTTGACTGTCCGCAGCGTAGCCACATTCTTGCGCGAGCCGTGGTGGATTTCGATGTGTACAACATCTTGACCCTTGGTGTTCTTCGGCACCGAGAAGGTCACCGCGATGTGCGAGAGGTCCTTAGTCAATTTGCCTGCCAGCTGTTAGGAGGTGTTCCTAGGCCGCACCAGGAGAGGTTGGAGTTGGAAGCATCAACTCCTTCGTACCTCTTGGCCCCTCGACCGTGACAATGCGGGAGCGAATATGTATTTTGACGCCCTCAGGGATGACGAGCTGCTCTTGAGAGAAGATGTACTTCATCTTGAGCAGTGGTGGAGGCTAATTGTGCGATGAGAGGACGAACACAAATACTCGTCGCAGGTCCACGCATTTCCTCGATTTTCGTTGGCGCACACGCCAAGCCTGCCAAGATTTTTTACTGCATTGATTTCATTTTGGGCATGTTTGCCGACTTATTACTGTAACTACCGTAGTAACCGCGCCCTTTCACGCAGTAACTACTTGTCAAATGCGCGCTCGCTATTGGCTGAGCAGCGCCAAGACGGATAGATGTGATCCACACATTCGTCTCTCATATATCGCTCATAGAGAGCCCCTTAATAGATAGACAATAAGAACATCAAGGGAATCGATCAGAGCAGTCTCCATCGACGAATCGTCATAGGGCGAGCGTCCGGGGCCAGATACACCCTTGTATCTGACACTACTGTAACTACAGTACCGTAATATCGAAAGGACACCAAGAGCCACAGCCAAGGTGCAAGTAAGAAATGCTACAAAGTATCTAGAGGACCTTTAACCATATTATTGTTCTTTTCACAATCTTTACAAGACCTTGTACACTGCATCTTTCATCCATGCACGGTTCTGAATGTACCTGTCGCATTGCAATTTATTCGACGCCTTTGCGTCTCCTTGTTGATGTGCAAGCCGGAGATCCAACTTCAGGCGTGCCGTCGTCGCAAGCATGGATGGATTGGCAATACCATTTTAGACCCGCCGTTCAGGGCCCGCATCATATCTGCCGACGATACCAGTCAGTCATGGCCAGCATAATTGGACACTCTTTGAGTGGTACGAGACTAATAACTTAACCCCCGCAAATCCAACCTTCTCGTAAGGTACCCGTAGTATCTAAACTGTAGTGCATCTTGCCACCGGCCTCGTGGACCCAGATTACCGTACAGAAGATGTAACTTAAGGCCCGACCCGAAACCAGCTGCGAGGATTGGAGATGTACTCTAACCTGTCCACCCGGCTTGTCCACCGGAGGACGACAACATATTGGTCAGATCGATGCTGTGACTATATACATCTGAGGCCTCTCTCCATCATTCCTCTCGCTTCACATTGACATCGATCTTGTTATCGTCATACCCCAAAATGCGCTCCCATGCGCTCCTTGCCACAGTCTTCCATCTTACGCTCGCCGTTGCTCAGCTCAACCCTCAGACTGATACGTGGAACTCAACATACAAACTCACCACGGCTCAGATTAATGCTGCCAATATATCCAGTCTCACTGCGTCCCTAGTTGATCTTGCCGCCGACTTTGAGCAAACAAACTGGGCAACTGGCTCAGTCTTGCAAGATCCATTCTATACCGACATTCCTTCCCCTGCATCTGGCTTCCCACCGGGTTCCTTATTGAAGACGCAACAGTTTGTCAATACGTCGACCTACACTTTAGCACCTACACTGGCGCTGAGCCGCATTCTATTTGTCACCGAGTCTTTGAATGGTACGTACGTACCAGCATCAGCATACATTCTCTGGCCCCGCCTACCTCTTGCGCATGGACCTCAAGGCAATATACCACTGGTTGGCTGGGGCCATGGTACCTCTGGCTTTCTCCCCGAGTGTGCACCTAGCCATATCCGAAATCTGTGGTATCAGTTCTCCGGGCCTTACACTCTAGCGCTCTCAGGCTACGCTGTCGTGGCGCCTGATTATGCCGGTCTTGGCGTCAACCGGAATGCTAATGGCAAGGTTGTTGTGAGCCAACCTTTCGCCTTTCCAAGCGCTGCGAATGATATCATCAATGCTGTCAAAGCAGCACAGGCTGCCTTCTCAAACCTAAGCAAAGATTTCGTTGTAGTCGGCCACTCATTGGGTGGAGGTGCTGCTTGGGGCGTTGCCCAGAAAATGGCATCTTCGCCAGTCCCCGGATATCTGGGCACTGTGGCAGGCAGCCCTGTGACCAATCTAACGCTTCAGATACAAGTACAAGGACCTGAATCCGAAATCGGGTTCATCGAAGCAGCAAGAGGGTTCGTTAGCGCCTACAGTAATCGCATACAGTTGAGCGACATTCTCACCCCTCAAGGAATACGGTTGCTTAACTTACTTGAAGAGGTACAAGGATGCAACAGTGTCATTGACAATTTGCTCGCCGGTCTTGCAGCTGAAGGTGATCCAGCAAAGTTACTCATTACCAATGATACCTTTTTCTCCAGCGACTTATACACCGAGTGGATCGACACTACCTCAAACGGCGGGAAGGCCATTGGTGGCCCATTGTTGGTTCTACAGGGGACATCTGATACCACTGTACCCGAAGTCGTGACCACAACAGCGGTCAACCAGACTTGTGAAATCTATTCAGACAGTAGCCTGGAGTACCTGAGATTCCAAGATGTTGAACACGTGCCAGTTATGTATGCAAGTCAGAGGATTTGGCTGCAATGGATTGCGGATAGGTTTGCTCACAAGCCTGTCAACAAGGGTTGTCAGCAGCAGACATATGGGCAGAGCAGTGCTCCAAGACCGCTGCAGGACTATCAAGGAAATTTGAACTATTTCCTCGAGTATGCGAATCAGGTCTATCAGACTGCTTAGGTGAACTGGAAAAAGGACAGATGCAGATGAGCCCATGGCCTGTCGGACGAGAAATCTGTCTACTAGATAGCACCATGATGTTATCCCTCATTATTCCTTACTGTCTCTGCCTATGAGCTACTTACTAGCCATTGCCAGAATGCTGCAGCTGTCTGGAGGTCCCTCTCGAACAGAGGAAAAGCTTGCAAAGGCCAGATTCGTAATGTTGAAGATGCTCTTGTCACGACAATCGACCTTTCCAGGCCCTGGAAATCTGGTTCTGGGTTTGGTACAGGTATGGTTTGGTTTGGTTCTAGGGGTATCTAACTCGACAACAATTAAGGGTCCTTCCTGGCCACATCCCTTATCGCTTTGTCTCCTTAACCATCGCCGCAATTGTCGGATCGTCAGCTTCAGCTCCAGACTTCCGCAACGCCTCTCTATACCTGCGCTTCAGCGTGTCATCATCGTCCCGTTCCGCATCAGGGTAATCATCCGCTTCCATGTCGTCGTCATCAATCTCGTCATCGTCCTCTCCACCCACACCCAAGTTCTGTCTCCTCGCCGACTCCATCTTCATATCATCCATCAACCGGGTGAGATCCTGGTCTTTCTGCTTTGCCCTCGCCTCCTGTCTCCCCTTCCTCCGCTTCTCCAGTTCCGGTCTGTAATCTCTCTCAAATTCCATTCGCTTTTCTTCCACAGCTGCAAAGAATTCATCGATGCCTTCACCAGTCATGCTAGACACTCCCACCATACTGAGATGGTTGTAGAATTCGTCCAGCATGAGCGACATGCTGTTGAGGAGACTGCTCATGTATCCGCTCCCGCCTCCCGTTCCTTCGCCACCAAACACGCCTTTCCTCTCCTCCTCCTGCAGCGCCTCCTGGAACTTCTCAAAGTCAGTCATCCATTCCTTCGCAAAGGCTGCATCCTGCACGTCGGTTTTGTTGAAGACCAGAACCATGGGCAACTTCGTCTTGTACAGGATGCTGCACGCGTAGAGCATGTTTGACATGAATGTTGAAGTCGAATGGGTGCGCGGTGTGTCGATAACGTACGCGATCACTGTTGGAAATGACGACGCAAGCGATTCCAGCAGGATCGATCCAGACGCCGACCATACAAACACTTCAATTTGTCCCGGCGTATCAACAAGGATGTGCTGTGGCCGAGTGGTCTTCTTTTCCGGGTCTGGGTCGGCTCGCTTTTCCAGGAGCGCAATGATCTGGTCAATTTTGGTTGCAAACAGGTTGAGCGAGGTGAGGATGCCACCGTTTGGCCCGAGATTGTACTGTTTCATCACTTCCTTGTAGTTGATCGAGTCGCGAATATCAATATTCGGCCGGAATGGCACCGAGAGCACAGCTGGATCGAGGTTGATGACATATGGAACCTTATGATTGTTGTGGAGATAATGAGTGATGCGTTGCATGAAGGTTGTTTTCCCTGAACCGGCCATGCCAACGCATACCACAGCCACTGGCTTCTGCGGTGAAGCCATGGTAGGGTCAGCAGGCATAGCAGTTGAACCCTCAGGAGGCGGCTACAGAAACAATCAAGCCCACTAAAGCGTCAAGTGCGTGTGCTCTGTGTTACAGAAAGGTGACAGTGTGATAAAGAGTTCACCTTAATGAGGTACAGTAGTACCATAGTGCGATATGATTTGATTGAGAAATCCGTAATTAACTTATCCGGTTCAGGCGGCAGTCCTTTCGGAACACGTCATTCCTAGCAAACCCCGCTTTTGGCGTTAATGGAGAGAGCAGTCTCAAAGTAAAGCACCTAAACCACCCTTATTATTACAGTAACTAGGCGCTGACAACTAGGAGACTACTACCCGGGCAGTGCCTATACAATGCCATTCTGACTCTCATCCCTGACAGCCGTGGTATTACACCAAACCCATGATTTTCATCATGGCAACCTTATTAATCCAATTACTCCTTGAGATATTGTCGTCCCTCTCTAACTTAGCTAGACTTGTATAAGAATTATTGGGCATTGACTCATGACACCACTTGTATCAAGGACTATACTAGTTACTTCACATACCCCTGGCTAGGTCTCTCCGGTAGCTCTGTAGCTAATACCCGGATAATAGATATCCTTATAATTAGGCCCTGATTAACTTCTCTAGGTCTGCTCAGGGGCCTCAAGGGAGGCCCTAGGGATAGTTACCCTCGGATATAGACTAAACTCCTGTGAAGATCTCTTTTCTTGGTACAATCTTTCCCATCCTTTATGAAGACATATTCTGTGCCGTCGATTTTCTTATCCTCATAAAGCTTAATGGCGGCTCTGATGTTGATTGATGTTCAGTGGCTCGGGTTGGTACAGTGGTTAGGATTACTCGGGTCCAAATAGCCCCCGAGTTCTTCAATTTGCTGCTGAACATCAAAAGGTATAAGGCGCAAATTCGATCGGGGATGCCATTGAATGATGGAATTCCATTAATAGAGGACAGAAGCAATATCGAGTCAGCGGTAAATGTCGCTTTAACCTGTGTTGTGTTGTAAAAACAACTCTTAATTGCCAACGGTTGCATAGGGCAGAAATTTTGCCTGTGACGTAACTCGTACCAATTTCTTTTTGACCTCTGCTATATCTCTCGCAGAAAGTCTCAGCACCAGCGACAATGACTTTGGAAGACTTTGAGCGGCAGCTGGCCAAGGAAAAAGAAGAGAAGGTGCTCCACGAGAGAAGTGGCGAAGATCGAAAATCGGAGCATCGACACCGACATCATCGCCATCGCCACCACCGCAGTTCGACACACAATGACTCTCACGATGAAGCAGTTCGACACAGGGCGAAACGCAGAAGGTACTCAGACGATGACGAAAGGGATGAGCGCCGACATAGGCACAACCATAAGCATCAGAGTGATAGCCGAGACCAAGACAAGAACAAAGACAAGGACAAGGATGAGGAGGAGGATAACGACGGAGATCCAGACCAAGACCAAGACCAAGACCAGGAATACAACACGTCCTCTGTGTCGAGACGCGATCTTGGAGAAGAGCTGAAACGCGACTCGTGGATGGAGGCGCCTTCTGCCCTCGACATTGACTACGTGCAGCGCAAACAACAAGAGCAAGAGCGCTCTCATCAAAAGGCGGCTAGCCTTGGGGCCGGATTCGAATTGAAGCTGCACGAGAAAGAGTTGAATCGTGACCTGCGCGACTTGAAGGACGATGCCGAGTCACAGGTATTGCAGAACAAGTCTGGACAGCATGAGGTTGACTACCTCTTTGGGGATGCCGGGTCGCAGTGGAGGATGACCAAGCTCAGAGCTGTGTACAGAAAATCAGAAGAGACGGGCCAGAAGGTAGAAGACGTCGCTCTTGAGAGATATGACAGCCTGCGAGATTTCGATGATGCTCGAGAAGAAGAGATAGAGTTAGATCGGCGGAAGACGTATGGCAAAGATTTCGTTGGCAAGGAGAAGCCCAGCGGAGAGCTCTTCCGCGAGCGAAAGCTTGAGGAGCATGACGATGACTACGAGTTTGACCAGATTCTCGACAATGTCCAAGCGGCTCCTGCGCCAGTTTCGTCGGTACCCAAGATAGACCAGACAGCATTGAACCGGCTTAAAGCACAGTTGATGAAGGCTCAACTCAAGAAGGATCCGAAGGCGTCAGACCTAGAGCGACACTACAACGAGGCATTAGCTACCTTTAACAGTGCCGATCGCACAGTCATCACGCTGTCAGCGATGGATAACAGGATGCTATCATCCGCACCAAGAAATGAGGTCAAGAGAGTGCAAAATCGTCGAGGAGCAGAACGAGGCAAGGTTGAAGAGAACCAAGACATGAGCATCGAAGATATGGTGCGAGAGGAGCGCCGAACCCATGGCCAGGATGGCGGCGAGGCCTATCGGCTGGCGGAACGCATTGCCAAGGATGGCAAATTCGAGAATGACTTGGACTATATGGACGAGAATGCGGCCAAGCTTGCGAAGCGCGTGCACAAATCCGACGCCGACCTGAGGAATGTCGCCATTAACGAGTATCAGAAGATGAACCGGATCCTTGAAAATTGTCCTCTCTGTCATCATGAAGACACAGACACGCCACCAATAGCGCCAGTAGTGTCACTAGCGACTCGGGTATATCTCACCCTGCCCACCGAACCAGAGCTAGTGCCCCTTGGCGCGGTCATTGTGCCGATCCAACATCGAACCAACCTGCTAGAGTGCGATGACGACGAGTGGGAGGAGATAAGGAACTTTATGAAGTCCCTGACCCGACTCTACCATGACCAAGGACGAGATGTCATCTTCTACGAAAACGCTGCTCACCCGCATCGCAAACCCCACGCCGCATTGAACGTCGTGCCGCTGCCTTATAGTCTGGGCGAGACGGCGCCCGCCTTCTTCAAGGAGGCCTTCCTAACCGCCGAAGACGAATGGAGCCAGCACAAGAAGATCATCGACACACAAGCAAAGAGCAAGCAGGGCCTAGGAAAGCTCGCATTCCGCAAGACTTTGGTTAAAGAAATGCCGTACTTTCACGTCTGGTTCGAGCTTGATGGTGGCATCGCACACATAGTCGAGGTTGCCGACCAGTGGCCCCGGGGGGATCTCTTTGCGCGCGAGATTGTTGGTGGCATGGTTGGTGCAGAGCCGGACGTGATAAAGAAGCAAGGTCGATGGCACCGAGGCTACGACAACAGAGTCGAGGTCTTTCGGAAGAAATGGAGAAAGTTCGACTGGACCAGGGTCTTGGTAGAAGGTGCACACTAAGCCATCATTCAGGGCCAGCCCGGCCTACCTGACTATATCAAAACTAACTCTCTTCCGTTTGGTTAGAGCATGGTACTAATATCAGATCACTCCTGGTGTACCTGGCAGACACCCTTGTAGCAGTGACCATTAATTTTTTCATTTCCTTATTTTATAATTACAAAAAATCCACGTTGCTCCGTAATTAACCAACTTCTTACTAAGCCTGGTAGGGCCAAGGTTAATGATAAACCGGCTTCCATGTTCTTGGCCTGCAATAATTAGTACAGTACAGTATTAGGGTTCTTTCCCTGTTGCTTTGGAGCTTCAAGGCCAGGTATGTTACTTGTAGCTGGCCTGTCTCAAAAGTTCACCAAGTCACAAGACATACATACCGCATAGATCAGAATTTTGCTTAGTCAAGGTTCAGTCAAAAATGTGGCAAAGTGCTCATATTTCAACAATGTAATTAATTTATTAGTTACTGTATTATTGTGACCGCCCATTATTACAGGACTTGCCAAGCCTTTCAGCCCCCCCACTTCTTTTATTATTAGGGAGAGAACTTGACGCGTATTTTGTTAAGCCTTTCAGGCTTATTCATTCACGAGCAACCAACACTTCTCTCCCCCCTTTTGTTCTTCAACTCTTCCTGCCTTGAATAATAAACAACCTGCTCAATTCCAATCTTTTTTACCTTAGGTTTCTTTTTCCTTGTTGGTTTCCCCCCAAAACAACACTTCAAAGTCCAGAGAAATCAGAAACAAAATCAAGTTTGTTTGTAACAGGAAATTCTTACAGAAATCAGGCTGCCACGGGGGAAAGGACAACAGGCTGGCAAGAAAGAGAGATACAAGTGGGATTGAGGAAACAAAAGAAGCTTCTGCAAAGAAGACGAAGAACGGCAAGGATGATGGATGACTTTCAGTCTGAAACAGACAGCGATTACACAAGTTACTGGCGGGATTGGGTAAGTCCAGCCCCTCTCTTTCTATCTGTGTGAGATCAGGGTTTGATCATTTATCTCTCTTGAGTATGTATGGAAAAAAAAGAAAAGAAAAGAAAAGAAAAGGAAAAGACTCAAAAAGAATCCAAGGTGTCATTCTGTCTTCTTAACTGGCATATGATATTCCGCCGCTCGAGACTGTGTCCAGCTAACAACATCAAAAAAAAGTTCATATCATCACGCGGCAATGAATACTTTTGCGAAATCGACGAAGAATACCTAACGGACCGCTTCAACTTGACGGGGCTAAACACCGAAGTGCACTACTACCAGCATGCGCTCGACCTAATCACGGACGTGTTCGATCTGGACTGCGAAGACGACATGCGCGAGACGATTGAAAAATCAGCGCGCCACCTGTACGGCCTCGTGCACGCCCGCTACATCGTGACTACACGAGGCCTGGCCAAGATGGTGGACAAGTACAAGAAATGCGACTTTGGCCGCTGCCCGCGCGTGCTGTGCGACGGACAGGCCTTGCTCCCCATGAGCCTGACGGACAACCCGGGCTTCAAGTCGGTCAAGCTGTACTGTGCGCGGTGCGAGGACATCTACAACCCGAAATCTAGCCGGCACGCCGCGATTGACGGCGCCTATTTTGGCACCTCCTTCCACAATATTCTGTTTCAGGTCTATCCGGCCCTGGTACCGGAGAAGTCGCGCACCAAGTATGAGCCTAGGGTGTTTGGGTTCCGAGTGCATGCGGCGGCGGTGTTGGCCAGGTGGCAGGATGATGAGCGCCGGAGGATGAGGCTGCGGCTGAAGGAGGCTGGGGTTGGCATGGTTGCGGCCCCGCCTGTTGCTACTGCTGCTGCTACTGCTGCTGCTACCACCAACGGTGGTGTTGGTGGTGGGACAGGAGAGGGCCAAGGAGAGGGCCAGCAGCAAACACAAGCACGAGCGCAGCAGCAACAGCAACAACTACAACTACAACAGCAACAGCAACAGCAACAGCAACAGCAACAACAACAGCAACAACAACAGCAACAACAGCAACAGCAACAGCAACAGAAACAGAAACAGAAACAGTTGTTCGTTGAGGATGCCGAGAGTGATGATGGCATGGCGGAGATGGAGCTCGAAGAGGAGCTGGCCAGGACGCAGCCGGCAGGGCAGACGACGAGCTGAGGGAGGCCCGAGCCTGATTGTTTTGTCAGGAAAGAAGGCCGGGTGCTCTTGCCCAACACGAGCAACGATGATGGACGACGGATGATGGGCGCAATGAAACAGAGGAACATGGACAAAGCCACGAGTTTACTGGCTGGAAGCGTTCGCACTAATGAGTCTGTTTGATGGAGCGTGGCAATATAGCTGATCGCTCTTGGCCATGCGTCGCCGATTCGTGGGGGAACGCTATTCCCTTTCTCGATCACGCACCCTCCGCCGCTTTCCCTTCCTGCCCTCTTCCTCCTGTGTGACGTCGTCTTCGTCCTTTCCCTTCTTGAGGTCCTCCTCGCGCTCGCCCCATGCGGCTGCGTCTATCCAGTCTTCGCCGTCTGAGCACTGGCCGATGTGTCCTTCAGCCTTGCACATCTCCCACAGCTGGTCTTTCATTCTCGTGGCTTTGATTAGCTTGCCAAGCACGGCCTCGAAGCCGCGCACCGACTCTTCCTGCTTCTGTATATACATGAAGAGCAGCCGGCGGGTGTCGAGCACCTCCTCCGCCGACAGCTGGAGAGCCTGGAGAATGGCAGGCAGTCGACGGACGGTGGCAAACTGCCGCGGGATTAGGAAGAGCGGGTCGGCCGTCAGCAGGCCAGAGTCGATTGTCGTCTCGGACGGCGTTGGTGAGAGTGGAGGCGTGGGCGCCGTCGACGTGTTTTCTGCCGCGAGCGCACGCGTGATGCGGCGAGGCGGAGGTGCTGGAGAGACCGAGTTGGAGTCATCATCGTCTGGCTTGTCGGCACCTTCAGCCATATTCTCCTCCTCCTCCTCCGTCGCCGCCGTCGCCGCCGCCGCCGCCGCCGCCGCCGCCGCCGCCGCCGCTGCCGCTGATGCACCAGGTGGGCCGACGTCGCTGTTGGCCTGCTTGTTGTTGTGGACACCGTTGGTAGATAGCACGTTGTCGCCGTTGCCATTGCCGCTGCCGTTTTGCAGACCTCTATCTGGAGAATCGTCATTTCCCGCATCGGGGTCGGCTATCGCTGGGGCCGACTTCTGTGCAGGCCGGCGGTCCTGCGGCTCGCTGAGCTTCCGCTTCCTCGACTGATCCACTGCGGGTGGGTATCTCGGCTCGAACAGATCCCAGTCGTCGCTGGTCTCGACTGCGCCGCACGGGACCCAGTTCTCATCGCCGACAAGCTGCCGATGCAGCATTTTGGCCCGCCACAGATTGGCCCGCTCTTGCCGCAACTTGTCATCCAGGCTCTTGACCATATCAGGCAGGGCCGAGTCGAGGTAGGGTATCGACAGCGTTGGGTGGGTTGCCAGCTCGGATGGGTGGGTGAGCGGCCGCAACAGTTCTAGTGGTGTGATCAGCGCAGCCCAAGCAACCACATTATACGCAGCGGCACAGAGCGGACAGACCTTCGATACGCACGCCACTGTACGCATTCTCGTCGTCGGCATCGGCATCGGCCTCGGCGTCGCTCTCGCTGTCGTCCAGCTCGTAGCCGTACTCGTTGTGGCGCTTCGGGTTGCGGGTCAGGATGTATCTGGTGTACCCCGCGTGCTCGATTTGCTGTGCGGCCAGTCAGTGTGTGGTGCGGCGAGGCGAGGCCAATGCTGGCCTGGTGTGGCGTGCTTCACCTCCTTGTACCCTGTTGGGCCATGTGGATAGGCCAGCGCGCCGGCGTGGACGTTGTTGGCGCCTTTTTTCAGCTTGTTTCCGCGGTTCGTGGCCGCAGCAATCGGGTCATCGGTGGGAGCTGCATAGTGGGCCATCAGCCGTCAGCCATCAGCCGTTATCGGCCAGCAGAGAGAGTGCCAGTGGCCCAGCAACGTACGTTGTCGGTCTCGCCTGAGTTTCCACTTGAGCGCAGCAATGGTATCGAGGACCTCTGCTTGCTGTGGCGCCATGCTGGGCACGCCACAGACAGGCCAAGAGACGCAGAGATGCAGAGACGCAGAATCGGACAAAGAGCGAACCAAGAGCGTTGACGGTGATAGCAACGGCGGTGACGGCCAGCCTGTTGGTGGCGCCTGCTCTCCCGCGCACCTTCCGCCCACGAAACTCCAACAAACTCGAGGATCCACTCCACACTCGCGCCTGCCGAATGATGATGTAACAGGTCCTACGACGGTACAGCGCCAAGCTGCAAATCGGTTGCTTAGTCATTCACCACACACATAAGTTAGGACTGACTATACATGGCCACTTCATAATCCTGGCTCTCCAGAAACTTAGACCATCCTTCAGTCACCATCGTCATCGCGAGAGCCAACAGCCACGCCATTGCGTCCCATACGCTCCGCCAGGCCCAGATCTCCCGCCTTCCTATGGTAACCGCCGACAAAGTCGGCCCGGCCGCCGTACTTGGCATTCCGCGCCCTTGAAGCTTCGTCCCGGTCGGCGTCTGCGCGATCCTTGGCTGCAATTTCCGCCAGCCTCTTCTCTCGCTGCTGATCCAGGTCATTGGCATCCTGCTGCATCGCCGCTAGCCGCGCAGCGCGGTCGTCGGCACGCGGCGATGATGCCTTACGTCGCGGCAGTCGCGGCGATTGTGACCTCGTGCGCGTGGCACGGGGATGGTGCAAACTCTGCCTCGATCGAGGCTCGGAATCAACGCCGCTAATTCTGTACGCTGACCGTGACCGTGACCGTGACCGGGATCGGGATCGGGATCGTTCCCGGCGTCGAGTATCTGGAGAATAGGAGCGTCGCCGTCGGTAAGGTGATGGAGACCGCGAAGCGCTCGGCGGGGATGACCGTCGGCGGCGCCGACGCCGACGCTCTTCGCGGTCGCGGTCGCGATCGTGATCGCTGTCCTCCTCGTCCCGGTGCCGATGATGTCGCCGGCTATGGTGGTGGTGGTGGTGGTGGTGGTGTTTCCGCCGTTTGTGCTCTTGCTCTCTGCTTTCTTCAGGCTCTCCGCTCTCCAGCTTGGCCGCCTTCAGCAGCATCCTGCGCTTGACTGGATCCTTCATCATTGCTTCATACGCCGCCTGTTCTTGCTTCTTAATTGCCAGCATCGGATCTTCTCGAATTTTCGCCGCCGTGTCCCGCGCTGTGTTCGCATTTTGCACCGCCATAAACGAATCCCCAGTCGCCGCCTTCTCCAGCTTTTCATTGTCTGTCCCCTTCAGCAAGCCATCCACCCGCCTCTTCCCCAGCAAATACCCTTCCATCTCCTCCGTAGTGCCCGCCTGTCCATTCGCAGGCCCATTGTACATCCAGTCCACCCGTGCCTGCCGCCTCTTGCCGCCCGCTGCCTCCTGCAGTTCCTGGATCTCTTGAATCTGCCGCTCTTCAGCCCGCTCCCTCATAATCTGCTCGATCTTTTTGCGCTCCTCCAGCGCCTTCTTCTCTTCCTCCCACACCTTCTTCTGGTTGCTCATCAGCACCGGGTGCCATGACTTTTTCAGGTTCAGGTCGCCACCCATTTTGGCCTACAGATCAACCTTCTCCCTTCTTCGTGGTCGCCAATCAAATAAGCGGAAGTATCAGTCCAAGTCAAGGACTAACACAAATGGTTCCTCAACTCGAGCTGCCGCCCAAACCGTCAAAGTTGTTGCAATCAAGGCAGAAGTGCACTCCTCAAATTCAGAATCTCCAAAGGCCAAGGCAGGCATGCTAGTCTTACTTAAGACTAGTTCCGGAAACCATATCCATTGGTCGAAAGATACCGTACCGGTATTTGAGTAGCCGGTACGCGTATTGAGGAGATAATTACCATACTCTCTCTAATAAGCACCCGTGCCTCCACCATCTTCTCTATTATAACTCACTCCATTCTCTGTCTTTCTTCGTCCGCGTCGTCGGCCTCGGCTTTGGTCGCACTTGGACCAGCTTTCCCTTGCACCGGCCGCACCTGCTTCTCTCAGGATCAATACTCTTACTGTGGCGCCCATACTCCGCCCCACATCCCTCGCTATCCTCAATATTCAGAAATTCCATAGCCTTCGTCTTCTTTCTCCCAACACAAACCCACAAGTATTTATGACTGATGGTATAACCATGCTTCGTTGTCACCTCGACATTCTTCCACAGCTCGTTTTCGCTCTTCCGGAGACGCTGCGTAACCTTGGCCGCCCACATCTTGAACGATGCCCCGTGCGGTTGATCGCAAATATTGCTGACCATGAAATTTGCTAGATGGCAGTACTCGTGGGCTAGGGTGTTGACAAGGCGCTCCTCGCAATCGATCACTTTCTCCGCCAGTTCAATACTGGCAAAATGTTCGACCTTGATGCCGGGTACTTCCTCATTGAAACTGCCTTTTATCGGGGACCCGGAGTCCTTGGTGACGCTTCGCCTCCAATTTGCCCGTCCCGCTGTTGATCGAAGAGTTTTGGACCATTCTATCTTTACTCCCCCGGTACTTGCTGACAGTTTTGCAATCCTTCCATCCGTAATATTTGCGTCGAGTTCATCAAACAGATCCTGAGCCATCCCTCGCTTTGCCGCGTCAAAGCCCGCCTTTCGAAGCTTCTCCGTCTTTTTCGCTTTTGCCATTCTTCTCGTCTCCGCCTTGACTGGACCTTTGCATGGGTATTTCGGCTTTGTTGGAGAGTCGAGCGGACTTGGTAAGGAATTGTTACTAATACACCTTGTCTCATCATCACCGGACTCGTCTGACCAAATATTGAATTGTGCGTGCCGGTTCTTGCCTGGCAATGCTCTGAGAGTCTTCTTGGGAGAATTGATATCGTTCCATTGATTGATCGTGCTCAGATCCCAGAACGCGTCGGTACTCTGACGATACGGTGCACGACGTTCTGTATTACCCTTTGACGGCGAAAGCAGTTTTGATGGTGATTTGAGCTTAGTCGGAAATCGACGAGGAGTTTCAGGTCTAGTTTTGCAACCGTCATCTTTTTTCCCACTGTCATGCAACTCAGCTTTGTCGTCACTCTTGGAATCCCAGTTGTCTAGTCTTGTCACTATTTGACTAAGCTCCGGAGGCGATAGCCTGAGCTTCTGTTCTAACTCGCTGACCAAGTTCGATGCCGAGTCAACGCCAAATGGATCGCTCAAGTCACGGTTTCTGGTCGGTGACCGACTGTGAGGTGATGATGTAAGATCGATAATCTCCACTCCACGGTCAGACACCTGATCCATCACCGGAATCGGGGCTATCTTCATATGCTCAAGGGCCGAAGAAATGCCATCATCACCATCTTCTTCTTCTTCCTCCTCTTCTTCTTCTCCTGTAAGATCAATGTATTCCTCGATCCTCGATGTCTGTTGGTTATTGCGTGAGCCTCTGCACAGTCGTCTTCGCGTGCCACCATTCGCGACCTTGCGGCTTCGATCGGCATCGCCGTCATCTTCCAACTCCGAAGCTGCCGATTCATAATAGCTCAGCTCAGCATCATCATCCACAATAAACCCAGACAAGTCGGTGTCTGACTCGTCTTCGTCATCTCGGCCAGAGTCCCCGTTGATGTCATCGTCGCAGTGTGCTTCTTTGATGATATATCGGCTTGTCGGCTTCTTGCGAGGTGATCGGCGCAAGGGTGCTGTCGCCTGGCTTAGTACTAAACTCATCTTGAATCTCACCCGCGCTCTTCTTGGTGTATTCTTGCAGACTCCTTTTGAGTTATTTTATTCACCTGGGACCAAAAATGCCTTTCCGTGTCCTTGCCTTAAATGTTCCTACAGTAGGAGGTCGCCAAATGACTTCGTTAGAAAAGTTTTAGCCGAAAAAGAAATGCCAAGTAGACTGATGCCAGGGTGGAGTGAAGGGCCATTGCCACAGCAACGTGCGGCTTCATTGACTGCTACAGGTATTATAATTAGAATTAGAATTATACTGTAACACCTTATGTTAGTAATAAGTCTACACCTCTCGATCTCTATAAGCCAGTTCTCCGTTGCCGACCTCCAAGTATAGTTCCCGGCATGTACAGGTCGAGTTTCGGACATAGCCTTCCCAACCGCCAACTTCGCCGATGGTGCCAAGGTAAAGAGGCAGTTTGCCCTGATGCGCACACGGTGTAATATAGAAAGTCGCTGTCTGCACCGCTTCTTCTTTAGCTCCTTGTGCTTCCACTTCTCCTCTTCCTTCTCCATTCCCCCCTTCTTCTTCTTCTTCTTCTTCCTCTTCTTTCACTCTCACACCTCCATTCAAGATTAGTGTAGTCTTCACCATAGAAAGACTTTCAATCTCTGCACTCAAGAATCGAAATCGTTGCTCGCAAGGTATCTCTTGATCGGACGGAAGTGATAGCAACTGCTGACCCTCCAGGCCAGCCAGATGAGACGCAATCTGAAAAGCTGTGCAGCTTGTCCAGGGCCCCTCTGACACTCTCAGCAAGCGCAAGACGCGAAGCAGTCTGCGGCGCACAGCAAAGTGTCGACACTTGGTCGTTGCGTAGAACAGCGGATTGACGGGCCCGATGCCATAGCTCAAGTGCTCCGTGGCCGCATCTGGAAGCCGTCCGTCTGTACGCTCCAGAAATTCTTCCGCTGCCTCTGCAATCGTCGTAAATATGGGTATGTGGGAGTCAAAATCAGATTCCTGGCTGGGTAATTTCGTCTCTATCAAGGTAGTGCACCCGTGCATGTGTACAACGAGACATGCAATCCGCAGACTTTCATTACTTTCTGGCTTGGCCAGAAATGCTTCGAACCGGTTCATCCAAGTGCTAGCAAGAGACTGAAGGGCTACTGAGTCTTGGGGATCCGCCCCGCTGTTTCGTTCTTTGAATAACCGTCGCGCCGCTTGTTTGATCTCTTCCAGACTGCCGGTTGCTTGCTGCAGAGTCGAGAATGGTAGTCCACTGCCGAGCTGTGGCATGCAGGTTACGCGATTGTCTCTTTCATCCGTGGGAGGTGGCAGAAAGCTTTCGCGTGTCAACTTCCGAAAATATGCCTTGAACATGAGATTGACGGTCTTTTGCATGCCTTCGATCTCCTCTTTTTGCTTATGGCCGTCAAAAGCAGAAGGGTTGCGCTGTCTTTGTTCAATAATCCGGCACGCGTTGTAAAGATGAGACAGGCCAGACTTTGAAGGACCGTAGGCCAGCTCACCCATAGCCAGGAGGAGAGAAGCAAGGAGTATACAGTCGACAGAGACGTTGTTATAGTCTTTTCGCAGTTGCTGAAGAGCACCAGTGTACTTGCTGATACATTCAGGGTCTCGCCGGAGAGTATACGTGGCCTTCGCAACACTTTCATGACATGTTGTCATGAACATAGCACAATGCTGGATGATTGGTAGTGAACAAACGAGACGAGGAAAGTGTACCTTCCAGAACCGGTCCGTTTCAAGGATGGCATTTTTCACTTCCTGCTGGTCATCGAACAACACGCTCATCTGTGTAACAAAGAATTTCGACAAATTCGGTTCGGAGACCTCAAAATAGAACTGAAACGATCGACTGTCCTCGCAGTTTGCGAACGGCGAGGACGATAGCTGTCGCAGCAGTTGGCGCTGTGGCTTATTGTTGTCAAGGGCCATAGTCCGTCGCTGGGGGCCCTCCTTGTGGGGGTCGAATATCCAAATCTTGGGGGCAGAGTATCCAGGGCACGCTCGTCCCTGTTTAGCGCATCTTGCACACCCAGGCCGTTCCTCTCCGCATTTCACCCTTCGCTGTCGACATGTCGCACACCCAGTTGCTGTCTTGTGGTGCCACCGCCGCTTTCTCTCAGGTGCTTGAGACTTTGCGCTACTGCTGACCTGTTGCTCAACTAGCACTGTCATCACACCTGGTTGAATTCTTTCGAAGTGAATCGGATTGATCCATGGAGTTACAATCGCGCGCGCAGCGGTGATTTGTGGCCCACGAGCGGTATATCTAGCTCGCTACAATTCATCAAAAATTGGCCCCCGGTTTGCCTTAGAGGCCTTAATCTTATGACGTCACTTGATACGAATCTTACGACCTGTCCTCCAATCAGGTTCGTAGGTGGCAGCCCGTAGAATTGTCATTTCTATAACCAGTAGCGAAAGTCATGGAATATGTGGATATTGGTAAGGAGTGTTGGAATGCGGAATACAATCATCCGCCCGCTTGCCAACTGCTGACTAATCATCTACTACTCATTTACGGAGTTTGCGGAGCTAGGTTAGCGACCGTTCCTACTATTAATTATTTCACAAGGAGCGTCGGTGCTAGGATGTGTGAAAGAGTAGAATCGTTCGCTATGTGGATCGTATATAGAATTTTTCTATCTGTTAACAGGAGAGCATTCCTCCATATATATCTACCTTGAGTGTTTCGTAATGTCCGTAGGCTCCGCAAACTCCGTAAATGATTCGTAAGCAATTGGTAAGCATATCGTAATTAGTAAGCGATTAGTGAGCAAGCGGATCATTGATTCCGCATTCCATCAGGATGAATCTAGTTGGAATTGGTAAGCTGGTCCTTTTTTCAATCAAGGTTGGGGTATGGAGTTTGGTTCTATCTGGCGATGGTAGTAGCTTTGCGTACATGATTATTGTTATTAATCATTATCTTATGTTTTGTGCCATCGGTTAGAATGGTAATTGTGGTAAGCTAGGGCCAATATCACCATACTCTCTTGAAGGCGACTTGTGGGCGTCGAAGTTTGCAATTCGCTCAAGATAGTTAATTTCGATGGCCACCGAACTGACGAGTCAGCTATGGCCCTCCAGAGTCTGCAGGCAAGCACCGGGACCGATTGGCATACATATGCTGCAAGCCGTGACTGCCCATCGAAGGAAGTACATTTTTGATGGAGTTACCAAATATGGGATAGGAAGCCAAAGGCAGAAAAAGGCCAAATCGATGCGTGCAAATGCTTTGGCATGAGAGTCTTGATAAAAGCAGCGAGGGTGCGGTGGAAGGACTTTGAAAACAACCCCCCAAGAGGGCAATTTTCTGCCGCCCATTCACAGTCGCAGTGATTATTAGGGTCAATTCTTAATATTTCTTGAGAAGCACAAGAAGCACGGTTATAATAAATGAAAGCTAGCTGGAGCTTGCTAGCCTTTGCTATTGAGGTAGCAAAAGCGGGTGGAAAGCACAGCAAATTACACTACACCAAAGTCCTGGTCTGGCATAGGTATTCATTTGCAGCACATCGTCCATCTACTGAATGTCTCTAGGAGCCTAGAGCAATATAACAATCAACCCCTTAATTCACCATGTATTCATCATGTCGATATTTAATGCAGTACTAATTGCCATCATATTTGAATTGAAACCCGTGAATGTCCGTTGTTGATTAATGAGACTCGCCCTGTAGACATCCATGGCTCTGTTGGCCGCACGATTCTCCTCGACGGCTCGCTGCGTCTGGACAAGACTTTGGGTCTCCGTGTCGCTCTTAATCGTCTCCACGATACTGTTGAAGCTGCCTGCCGCGTCATCTGGGAGGCCGAATCCCATGGTGTGACCGTTCTTGCCTTGTAGCACGGCGCAGCCAGCCTGGTGTGGGCTTAGATGGATACTTTGAATCAGAGACCATGCGTGGGTCTTGCCCACGCGCAGCACGTCAACCACGCTGTCCAGCTCTGAGTAAGAACCTAAACACTAGGCAGCTAGGGGTCAGTTAGCAATATTGTACCGTGTATTACGAGACGAGGGCAGGTCAAACCTTCGGCAAACATACCTCCGTTGCGCTCGTTTACCATGATGTAATTGTTGTTGACACCTAGAGTGATGAATCTAGGCTTGACAGTACAGCTACCGCCAGGTATTCGGAGTTCGTCGAGCTGCTTGTCGAAGCCATTGGGAAGATTCAGCCACTGCGACTTTCTGCTATCGGTGGCCTAGTAAGATTTGTTATCTGGCCCGAGGCTGACTTGCATCGTGCGTAGCTCGAGATCTGCGTAACCTTTGGAATTCTCCTGCAAGAGGAAATCTTGCAAAGTGGTCGAAAGGTTGTTGCACACTGCAGAGGATAGAAAGATTAATCAGCAAGCGACTAAGACTGCGTAGGATTCTGGGAAACATACGACATCGATTTCGGCCATCGGTCTTGTCCTTGTAACTTATATAGAAACTGTCGCCGGCGCCCAGAGCGAGACAGTAGACAGCAGCAATCTTCGATTGGCTGAACAGAGCCTGAATCTGACTAGGCAAATTGTCACTGGAACGGCTAGCTTTCAGCATGATCTCCCGGTCCTATCATGAGCAAGTTGCGTACTGTCTCCGTGCAGACGGGCTTTCAAAGTGGTAACCGCCATCCGGACCGATGGCAAAGACTGTATCACACATTGCGAGTCTTGTTGGTGGACGCTATGACGAGGCTTCCGCTTCGCCCAAGTAGTGGAAACATGCGGAAGAGAGACGAAGAGATGACAGGAGGGATGTTGGAGCCAAGGTATCCTCCTGCTGAGTTATATGTCTGCACATTCCCTCGTGGTGGGCCATACCACGTGAACGGACCTTTGGTCATGATAGCATGGCACATGGGTCTTTCTTTTCAGTTTGCAATACGCTGCAAGAGATAGGCGTCGCCCGAAACTAAGGCAGGTTGCGCACTTACTATCAATTCCATGAATCTTAATCTGAGAGGACAGAAGGCCAGGCCAAGCCAGATGCAAGCCACATCCTAGTAAGGCCCCCTTCACTTGCAAAGCGCTTGGGAGCGCCCGAGCGGGGCACACTAGGCCAGGCACTAAGCAAGGGTTATGCGTGGGTTCTCACTTAACGCGTACTACGCGTCTGATCTACCTGCTTGTCGCGACCTGTACACTATTTTCATCAAAATCAAGTAGTAGAGCAGTGGTTCTAACCCTCTACAATAGATTCTGAATCAGATACCGAGCTCCTTATCTTTCTCGCTGTCTTTATCTTCACCTTCTACCTTACGAATAGTAGGGAGAAACGTTTTCATCATCCTTGGGGCCCCTCTCTCCTGGATGAATAGTCTAATAGTCTATATCTGGCACAATATACCCTAGGATGTTTAATTAAGATATTTTATGCTCTCTGTAGCTGGATCCGAGAGCAGAACTGGCCCTAGCTCTACTCTACACCTCGAATAACACTTGAAGAGAAGGTAGCAATCTTCCTCTATACTGTTCGTACTGGCTCCTCAAATAAGGCTGTTTCTCTTGTCTTTGGTCGCTCAGGGGCAACTATCTCAAGGTTTGAGAGATACTCCTGTATTCTAAGATATTAGCTCACTATTATACTAGAGCCTTTCATACTGTCCTTGGAATCCTGCTGTTTCTTCATACTCAGAATATAGTTCAACCGAAAGAGTCTGACTCTATACCTGAGATTATACGAACTAATCCTAAGTTTCGATATTTCTCTGAATATATAGGGGCTCTTAATAGAATATATATTCCTGTTTATCTCCCCCTCTCTCAACAGAAGCCTTTCTATAATAGAAAGGGCTGGCTAAGCCAGAATATACTTAGAGTCTATAATTTTGATCTCCTCTTTACCTATATTCATATAGGTTAGGAAGGCTCTGTATATAATACAATAGTTATATAGGATTATTAGGGGGCTTGTTACGGGGACCAGGGAGGGGACATCTACGATCGGGATCGTAGATGTCATGGCGCAAGTCTTGGCGCAGGTCTTGACGCACACCTGCAGATCTTGGCGCAGGTCTTGGCGCACACCTGCGTATTTAGTGCTGCAGGGGTCGTCTATCCTTGCTTACCCTCTCTTTAGGCTTAGCAATTACCAATCCTTGAACCCTGTCCCTGCTCCTCCTGCATCCCGTCTCGCCTCCACACGACAGTCTAAGCCTCAAAACTTGCAGGACCGGCAGGGAACACCCTGTTCTAGTCTCAGCTCGCAAACCAACACGAAACCCCAGTCCCAGTCCCAGCTTGCAGATCAGTCGCAAGATCCCAGTCCCAGATTGCAGACGCAAGATCCCAGTCCCAGCTTGCAGACGCAAGATCCTAGTCCCAGCTTGCAGACGCAAGATCCCAGTCCCAGCTTGCAGACGCAAGATCCCAGTCCCCGAATCGAGTCCTAGCCTCTACTCTAGCCTGGTCAAGATGCCACCAAGGCGACCAATCCAGAAGTCTCAAGAGCCTGACAACCCTCAATTAGAGACACCACCCCCAAGCTTCCCTCTAGCTAGCTCTAGCCAAGAAGATTCACCAGACCCAATCACGACATCACAACAGGCATCCGATACATCACACTCCAATCAAAATGA
>QQXO01000028.1:0-125249 GCA_003709845.1 Chaetothyriales sp. CBS 134916
TGGGTGATTCAGGGCAGCAAGGACACTAAAAACGCTAAATCGTTAGTTCAACAAAATATAATCCTCGTATCATAGTAGTGGGTTCGGAACAAAGACCCACTGTTTTTCCGCCGCTAACCCAATCCAACCACCGTCTGGCCGCCTTCTCGATTAATCGATCGTCTGAAGTTCAAGTCTCCTCACACTGGGGAGGCCCTGTACAATGCAAACGCGACAATAGAGCCCATTCAATGCGCGGAGGCTTGGATCGAAGCCCATGGCGGCTGACTGGGATGAGATCAGCCGGATCTCAGTGCCCTCGGACTCGACACTTCATCCCTTGCCAGACTACAGTCCAGCAGTAGCATTCGACGACAGTCAAGAACTGCTTTGGATAGGGAACTATGACGGTGTCGTGGCTTCGTACTATGGCTCAGATCTCCGACGACACACCTGGGTTAAGGCTCACATTGGTGAGGGCCCTGTGAGGCACTTGCTGTCCCACGACAAGGGCATTCTCTCCGTCTCTGCCAAGGGTGTGCATTTCGTGGGTCGCAATGGCATCACCATCTGGCACTTGCAGGATCCGTCTATGGTAGACCTCCGCTGCTCATGTGCCACAAGCAACCCGAATCATGTTCTTGTTGGTGGATGTCAGGCAGTCTTTCTCGTCATCGACGTCGACAAAGGTCAGATTGTACAGCAATACCCGGCACAGTCCAGATACATCATAATGCGCAAGGCACGACACATTTGCGCTGCGACCGATGATGGAAAGATACATGTTCTCAGCCTTGCCGACTATTCGCTACTCAATATCTGGGAGGCTCATGCGAATACCGTCAACGACATGGACGCTAGGACTGACTTTTTGGTGACTTGCGGCTCATCTTCCCGTGGGCTCGGGCCTCACGTCTTCGACCCCTTGGCCAAGGTATACGATCTCAAGAACCTCAGATCATTATCGCCAATACCCTTTCACGCAGGAGGTGCACACATCCGTCTCCACCCGAAGTTGCAAACGACCAGCTTTGTCACGTCACAAACAGGGCAAATCCAAGTCTTGGACATCATGAACCCCACCAGCGTGACTCTCAAACAAACGAACGTCAGCTACTTATGTGGACTAGAAGTGTCGTCTTCTGGCGATGCGATAGTAGTTAAGGACTCGTTGGGCACAGTGTCGCTCTGGGGTTCGCCTTCGAAGGTCAAGTTCAACGCAATGAGCAAGGAAACACTATTTGCCGACCCTCGACCTAACCCAATGCCCCAAGTCGACTGGAATGATGCCCTGTTGAATTCTGTGGGCATGCCATACTATACTGAGCGCCTCCTCAGTGCGTGGCCTAGCTATATGGTATTTGAGGTTGGATCGCCACCAATTTCCTCAGATCAGACTATCCTGTCTCTGTTGCAGCCTACAGAAATGGGATATGTTGGGCCGAACCTGAATCCCAGGAAACTATTGAGGTATCAGACTGAGAACACTCGTGCTGGACTCGTAGCTACTTCTATTGCCGCACCCAAGTTTCTTAGCGAGAAAGCCAAGGAGGTCTCGCAGGATGCGAGTCCACCTCATGCGTCAAGCACTGCCGACGCCCTTGCAGGTGTCACATTAAATGGTCGTGCTCAGACGGAAGAAGAAAGAATGCTCAAGTACAACAAGGTGGAAATCAAATACAGTCGTTTCGGGGTCGAGGATTTCGACTTTCAGTACTTCAACAAGACACAATATTCCGGATTGGAGACACATATCGCAAACTCATTCATCAACTCCTTGCTTCAGCTATATAAGTTTGTTCCTCTCATTCGCAATTGTGCCATACAACACGCCGCAACATCATGTGTTACCGGCAACTGCTTGCTCTGCGAATTTGGATTCTTGTTCGACATGCTTGAAAAGGCAGAGGGCCAAAACTGTCAAGCAACAAACTTGCTCCGGGCCTTCGGTGCGTCGAGAGAGGCAGCAAATCTCAACCTGTTCGAGGCTTCCGCTGCTCTTAACGGTGTTTCATTGTCCAACACCATCCAATCGGTCAACCGCTTCTTTCTGAACCAAATGGCCCATGATTACATGAGCATGACCAGCACGACAGATGGCGTCGATGGGATCCTTGCAACCAAAGCAGTTGAAGTCATCAGATGCATTTATTGTAACAATGAGACTACGAAGAATGCGAGCACATACGTGCATGATTTGCAGTATCCTCAGATCGACCCCAAGCACTACCGGCCTAACATGGTCCGCTTCTCGGCCGTTCTAAAATCGAGTATCGAGCGGGAGACTCGGAATCGCGCTTGGTGCAATCGATGCCGGAAGTACCAACCTCTGGCGATGTGCAAGTCCATTCACCAGTTGCCCTTGGTCCTCATGCTGAACACCTCCCTTGTCAATCCATCAGCTCGAGCTTTCTGGGAGCAATCAGGTTGGCTACCCTCTGAGATCGGTCTGATCGCTCGAGACCGGGGCCTGTACTGCTTCGAAGGTTCCGACCTTGCGCTCCACGTACGCAACAATTCCCGCAATCTTGCCGTCTACGAGCTAGTCGGCTTCGTTGCAGAAATCGACATTGACGATCGCGAGCAGCCGCACTTGGTCGGCATGGCCAATGTGGAAATCTCCTCGCGAACGTCTCGCGCCCACGCGCAGCACAATTCCTTGCCTAACTGGCATCTCTTCAATGATTTCCTCGTTTCACCTGTAGAACCACGCGAAGCTTTACACTTCAACAAGACGTGGAAAATGCCTTCTGTGGTGTGCTACCAAGTTAAGTCGGCACATGGCAAAATTGATGACTCGTGGAAAGACACCCTCAACACTGCACTCCTCTACCAGCAGTACAGCATCAACGGCCATCCGGCGATCGACTCTGTCCAGCTCCTAGATCCAAACTCCGAACTCCCTTCACCAGGGATCCATATCGCCCTCGACACTGAGTTCGTGGAACTAGAGAAAGCAGAAATTGATGTCAAAGCCGATGGACGTCGGGAAACCGTTCGGCCGGCAAAATCAGGCCTCGCACGAGTGAGCGTGCTGAGAGGAGAGGGTAAAATGGAAGGTACACCGTTCATTGACGATTACATCACGATCCACGAACCCATAGTCGACTACAAGACGCAATACTCAGGCATCCGTGCTGGCGATCTGGACCCGCAGGTGTCGCAGCACAATCTCGTTCCTTTGAAGGTGGCGTACAAAAAGCTTTGGCTGCTCCTCAATCTCGGCTGTATCTTTGTGGGACATGGTCTCGCATCCGACTTCCGCAAAGCGAATATCCATGTCCCAAAATCCCAGACTGTCGACACGCAGCATCTCTACCTTGCGCCCGGCAAGAATCGGCGCCTTTCTTTGCGCTATCTGGCCTGGGCTGTGTTCAAAGAGTGGATTCAAGAAGACCCGTTGCCAAGTACGCTGATTGAGGGCGACCCCAGCCAGATCGATGGCCACGACTCGATCGAAGATGCACGCATGGCGCTCCGGCTATTCCGCAAGTATCAGGAGTGGGAGGCAAAAGGGACGGTAGAGCAAATGCTGGAGGATGTCTACAAGCGAGGAGCGAGGTATAACTGGAAGCCACCTCCTCGGAGTGTAGGTGTGGCTGGAACTCTACTCTCAGGGGGTGCGGGCGGCGAAGGTGGTGGGAGCAACTTTGGAAGTGGCCGCAACACGCCTGATCTGGCTGGAGGAAGCGTCCCAGGAACGCCACTGTCCAAAGCTCAAGGGGTGGCATTATTCAGGTTCAGTGCAGACAGTACGGGGAGCACGCAGTGAGAGAGTGAGGGAGAGACCTCATCAACGGAGAGAGGAGTGTAAAAAAAGAGACGATAGATCGGGGGCACCATGATCGCGCATATGCAGTCACGTGTATCGCAACATGTTAAGAGTCACAACCAGCACCCCCAAGCCATATAGCACTGACCGATCTAACTCGAGTATTTTTAACCTTTCCATGCCTTTCAGCGTAGATTGAAGAATCCCACCGCCTTTTTGATGTTTTTGACTTATACTTTCTGCAATGAGAAAGTACATGAGCTGCTAGAATCAAGTGTCACATAGGCCGGGACTCCAAGCCTTGAATGTTCACTGCGTGGTTATGTACAGAGTAGAGCACCACCTAGTAGCAGAAAAGGAGTTAAAACGCACCAACAAATACAAAGAAACACTAGCCAATGAAAATGTCTCAAAATCCCAGTCAAATACTCTCAGTTATCGATGAAGCCGAGATCCCCGCCCTAGCCGCTCTGGCCGTACTTGCCCTCAGCACAGACCCTTTCTACGACTTCTTGGAGAAATACTCGGGCAAGATCTTCTACAATGATATTGTCGCTAGATTGACCGCTGCGCTCAAGGATCCCAATAGTAGGGTGTTCAAGGCGGTGAAACCCATGATACAGCATGACCATGCTTTGGGGGAAGGCTAAGGTGAGGCCGGAGAAAGAGGAGGCGAAGAGACAGGGGCTGGTGTAGTTGTAGGTGCCAGCCAGTGTTATTTGGGCTATTCCGAGGTGGCCAAGGTTTATCCGTTTGCCGTCAACAAGGGGGGTTGGTGGTGAGGCAAAGGGACCTCGCATGGATCGGCAAGTGCCTGGGGGTTCATTGCTTGCAGCAACGACGACGAAGACGACACCGGACACATTAGCGGAGCAGTCATCTGTCGCGATGGTGGTTGACCCGTTCAATGACCATGTCCGCCGTTCGCGGAATGTGTACATTTCCACGATTCACGGGAAGAAGCATGTGTATCTGCGGCAATTGTTTGTGCATCCAGATCATCAGAGGCAAGGGATCGGGAGGACGCTGCTCCAGTGGGGAATGGATGTAGTCGAGAGGGGAAGCTAGCCACTTGGCTGTTTGGGAGGCCGACAGGAAGGCGATTGTATGAACAGAACGGGTGGAAGAACGTGGCGACACTGGAAATAGAGGCGGAGGGAATAGATGTGCCACCTTCTCTGGCGATGCTGACACTGCCGGGGATAAAATAGTGCGGCGGAGTTAAGGTGGCTGAAGGGGGCCAGAGTCCTCGCGTGGGAGGTATTGAAGAATGAGGAAGCTGAGCAGTCGGCTTAATGGCAAAGGCTTCTCGATCCCAGCATTGTAGCCCACGCACCTCTTCAACTGGACTCATATGTCTACGCTCTGTGCGCCCATTACAGAACCGTTCGCACAGGCCTGGTGTTAAGGTTCTAGCCTCACCGACCATGTTAATAACTTCACCAGCCTTTTGTCCAACTCAATTTCTTGTGATATGAGCAATCAAGATTTCTTCTTGGCGACCGAGGCAGGGAAGGTAAATGCAGCAGATATCTCTCTGTAGCCTTCAAAAAGGACCCAGAGGGGGACATAGACCCAGATAGTGTTAAAAAAGACCAGATGGAGCCAGAAAAACACAGGATCGTCTGTAGTGAGCATAGTATTGCCGGACAGCCACTCTGGAGCAAAGGTCATGAAGCCACCATACAGCTCGGAGGTTGCAACGAAGATGGCTGTGAACCAAATCCGGGCCTTGGCTGCATTCTTCGACTGTTCATCGGTGGCGTTCATCGATCTAGAGATCTCGTAGCACACGAACACAGCCAAGGGTGCCATGAGGAAGCAGGTCAGGATCTCGAGCGAGATGACATTCAAGTCTGCACCGCCCCATCTCTTGTCTGCCTTTGCATACTCTTGCCACAGCCGCGCCATCGGGCCGTGGCCATAGAAGGGGCCGTATAGCCGGTCAGCACAGTTGTAGAGAATGGGCGGCGAAGAGCCACTGCGGGAGGCAGGATGGGGGAAGTCCTCAGTCGGGACGGGGAGCTGAGTGTAGGAGAAAAAGCAGTGGTACAGGTAGCTGGCCTCGAGAATGAAGTGGGTAAGGCAGTCATATGCGTGCCAGATGAAGAGACCCTTGTACTTGGTCGGTGTGCCCTTGGGGAGACTGAACTTAGCGAGTGTCTGGGCTGCGGGCATCAAACAGAAGGCGATGGCCAGCGAAATGAGCGTGTCGAGGTCGAGCTCGAAGCGAGGAACATCCCCCGTGCCAATGAAAGGAGCCATTGTCACATTGCCTCGCGCTCAGCGGCCTCAGAGACAAAAGCACAGGGTATTAACCGCGGAGTAAATGGCGGGTGGTTGAGCGAGAGCTTACAGGTAAAGTTAGCGTGTCAACAGGGCGGGGCCCCACCTCCCACCGGCCTAGGCAAGTAAGCTTCAACCTGTTGACAGGACTAACTCACCTCAGTATCAGCTTTCCCCGGGCTTTGCCCCATATCTAAAGACGCTCCCCTTATGGACCCCTGGTAGCTTGCGATGATGGATTTGCCTCCATCTGGCCGCTGGTTTGGCTGACTACCCCTCGGGTGGGCGGCACTAGTGCAACACAACGTACATATTCTATCCCGCGACAGGCCACAGTGTTGGCGATCCAGGTCCTCTGGTTATCATCGTATGGACCACGCACACACCCACATTGCGTGTTCCAGTGCCCGGCTTGACTGACGGCCGTCGTGCTGTGGCAAGCAAGGCTGTGCACTCCGCACATTGCCCTCGGCACTCGTAGCTGGCCCAGTGACTCGTCAGCCGCAATATAACGATGGAGACGACAGTTACGGCAACCACCACCACCACAACCACCACCACTGCCACCACTCCATCAGCCGCCAGTGTCGCCCCCGCTGAAGGCGAGCCTGATGCCATACACGCCATTGAGCCGCCAGTGAAGCTGCCGCCCTGCGACCAGTGTCGACGGCGGAAGGTCAAGTGCGACGGCCGGAGAATCCCATGCGAGAGGTGCGAGTGCACACACCTTCCTTAAGCCTGCACAGCTAACACGCGCGCGCCGCAGATGCACCCAGAGCCGCTTGACCTGTACACGTGACATTGCGCGCAAGAAGCGAGGCCCCAAGAAAGGCTCAGGCTCTGTCATTGCCAAATTGAGAGACGAGCATGAGCATGCCGTCAAGCAGGAGACGAGTCTGCCGGCTTTTGACCTGTCCTCTCTCGAACGACACGTGCCTGCCCTGCACCGCTCCTACTCTAACGAGACATCGTTTTCCTCACCAGTGCCGTCGCCCTTAGCGCCTTCTATGCCCGATGTTTTTCCTGCTTTGTCGGAAACCTCGGCGATCCCACGCTCAGTGCCGGCTAGGGACTCGCCCAATGGCGCGCCTTACAGCCCTGATAGCGCTCCAACGGCAGGATTTGGCCAGGCAGGCATTCAGTTTCCGGCGTCGTGGCAGGTCACGCCGTCAGATCTGCTCCGGTTCAAGACGCCGAATTCGCCCACAGGCTACGTGACGGTCACTGACCTGGCTCAGCAAATTTTTCGCGATCCTTTGCTGGCACCAGTACCTCAACAACCCCAGTCCGCGAGCCGCCTTCTGGCACGAACCCTGCACCCAAGTTCTCCAAAGCTAGAGAGCGTTCCACATAGGTCGCCGTCGATCGATCACGTGCTCATAAGCCCAACCTCATCACCCAACTCGCCATCCAACGGAGCTAAGTACCTCTATCGAAGTGACTCTGGCCTTCTGCCGCTAGGGCCCGCCTTGGTATCTCTTGCACAGGAGGTTGGTATGTCTGCATTCTTACTTTCGCAGTGTATCAAACAGTACTTCCGCCATGTCTATGCCATTCGGCCATTCATTCACGAGCCAAGTTTCATGGCTCGCGTGAACCAGCCAGAGGGGCTGTTAATGGAGGAGAAGGTGCTCATTTTGGCCCTTTGCTCGGTAACGGCAGTGCATGATGCGCCGGAAACTGAAGCACTGTCTCTCGAGAAGAAGCTGGACCTGGGGAACCAGCTACTCGAAGCCGCCATTCAAATGCGCAAGAGCTACGACTGGGTTGAGCACGGTACTGTTTTGGCAATACAGACCAGCTACCTGATAGCCGTGGCCCTATTTGAGTTGAAGAAACCAAGATCCCACTACTTCTATCTGAGAGAAGCCATCGGCATGGCCTATGACCAAGGTCTGCACAAGGAGTCCGGCTATGTCCATCTCTCGGAAATACAGGCCATCTGTGCACGGAGGACATTTGCTGTTCTCTTCATCACAGAACGCGGGTTCGCCATACTGCGAAATAAGCCGGCCTCCATCACCAAGCTGCCCGTTGTTCCGACTGAATATTTCGACGAACACGATCGCGTCGTGCTCGCCGGCTTCACTGCCATCGTCAACCTGTTCTCCGTCCTCGATGAGAGTTTTGTGGACTTGTGGCGCTCAGAACCCGGTGATGAAATGTCATCAACACCACTAGACAACATTGCCGCATTGCAGCATAGCCTGAACGAGATTGAGTTTCATGCTTACTCTCTCACCCCTGTCCAGAAAGCCGATGTATACATTACCCATCAGTGGTTACGTCTAATTTTCTGGCAAGCTTCGATGCGCCAGGGCCTGGTCTCGTCAGACGCCACAGACCCTATATTCTACTACAACTATCCTATCATCGTTGCCAGAGATACGTGCATAGTCATGAGTCAGCTGACGCCGGAAGCAATAATGGTGCATGGCCTGGGTATCTTCGAGAAGATCTTTGAAAT
The DNA here is from genome assembly GCA_003709845.1 of Chaetothyriales sp. CBS 134916. Classification (NCBI taxonomy): domain Eukaryota; kingdom Fungi; phylum Ascomycota; class Eurotiomycetes; order Chaetothyriales; family Domatiomycetaceae; genus Domatiomyces; species Domatiomyces globalis. Next base: position 8,505 of record QQXO01000028.1, read on the forward strand.
CACATACACACTCATGGATGCTCTGACAATAGCCAAGATCAGTTGGTCGGGCTCGCCGGAGCTGCGGAAATTGTTTGAAGTACTCGCTGCCTCTCCAAATTCGCAAAACACGTATGTGAAAATGCTGCAGACCAAATTTGACACCCAGTCGCCAGCTGCCACGCCTGGAGGCAACGATCAGGCCATCTACACAAGTCCTTGATATCGCAGTCCTTGTTAATCAACCCCAGACCAAGTTACCTAGATGTCTCCTATCTGGATGACTTTTGAATGTGAGCAGAAGATGCCAGAAGCGCACCCAAACCGTTGATTGTCGGGGAGCAGATTTCCATCCGCAATGACCACCACTCCTGATTCTCTAATGGCCGACCTTCTAAACCCCACGCTTCATTATCCAGCAGGTAGATAGGTGGGTGCAATCGCCTGTGCTCAAAGCTGTCATGATCTCAAAATGTCAGTGATATTCTTAAGTGCAGAACACTCTTACGTAAAAATACTGATATTAACAAGTTCAGAGCACTTATATTTCAACTTGGAGACAGGTATTTAAGAGTCAGATAGTAATCGGTGAATGTAGGTTAGGTTCATTGCTTACAACTTTCCTGTGTTGCTAGGTAGAAATGCCAGTCCGATCAAAAATCCTCACACTTTGTTACACCATAAGCCACAACTTCGTAAGGATGACTCTCCTTCAATGCTTTGACCGCTGCCCTCACCACCTCGCTCCCAAACACCATAATTTCGACTTTGTCTTCCTCCGTCTTCTTCACCTTCCCAACCGTGCCAGTGTGTGGATTTGTCCCTTCTAAAGGTCGGAACTGGCCATGTCCGGGAATAATGAAGCACGTCTCCCTGTAGCTGGCCGGTTTAGACGCGTCAGCGCTGGGAAAGGTACCCGCCCCAGTTGCGTGAATAGCCGAGAGACAAGTGTCTGTATGTGAAGACGGCACATAGAAGAAAAGTATATATTTGTCAGATGCAGTAGGTGCTTGTGTCGACATCTTGAATCTCTGAAGAGCTAGACGGGTCGAATAAAGGCGGTATACCTAATGTTGCCGAGCAGTCATGGATGGAAGAATCAAGCAGGCAGTGTGGCGAGACAATGCCCTGGACAAAAACATTTCCTTTTTAGGCAAACTAACTAGGAAGACTTTTTTCCAGTCTGCTCTGCAGCATGAACACTGCCTCTCTTCTCAATTTGCAAAGTTCCACTTATTGTACTTCTTTGTCAAGAGGAGTGCCTGTACCGACTGCTCGTGGATTCCTACTGCTTTCACACCAGAACAATATTTGACTAGTCACACACCTGGCGATGGTTGGATAAGGCTCTTTGGCCAAAACAATAACTTAACTAGTGTCTGCCTGTCACCACAATATGCTGTTGTTTGAGTTAGAGTCACGGTTCTATACTTTTCTCTGCCGACTCTCATTTCCATCGAAACCAAACAGATAGTGCATGAGGCCTCAACTGCTAACATCATTCACGAGTTTTCGACCCAGAGCCACTTTCAGATACCAACTTCGAACTCAACTTCCCCTTAGCGCTATGGCCACATCAATCCACGGCAAGGATTACCTGTCCTTGGCCGCATATAGTAACTGCAAGACACGCGTCATCGACTTACAGCCACTTGCTATCCCTGAGTCAGGCTCCGATGATGTCTACCGTCAGGTATACCAAGACTACACAAAGGTTGTAGTTCCAGGCTCAAACAGAGATCTTCTTCGTCGTGCCGTGGAGTCGATCAAATATGGCATTGCACCTCCCGTTGCATTCCCGACCGAGACTGTCTACGGTTTGGGAGCTGATGCTACCAATACCTCCTCTGTGGCAGGAATATTTGCCGCCAAGGGCCGACCCAACGATAATCCGCTCATCGTGCACGTCTCCAGCTCGGAGCATCTTCAACGAGTCATTGGTGAGCCACTTCCTGCTCATTACAACTTAGCCATCGAGCGCTTCTGGCCAGGGCCTATGACAATCCTGCTTCCTGTCCCTGCAAACTCACGGTTCGCTCCCAATGTTCACCCTGAGCAGAACACGATCGGGTTTCGCATGCCGTCATCCAAGTATGCGCGCTTCTTCATAGCCGCCTGTGACAGGGCAATTGCCGGGCCGAGCGCAAATAGCTCTGGCAAACCAAGTCCGACCACCGCTCAGCATGTCTTGGACGATCTGAGCGGGAAGATCAACTTTATTCTTGATGGTGGCAATTGTGATGTTGGGGTAGAAAGCACTGTTGTCGACGGCCTACACGACCCGCCACTCATTCTGCGGCCGGGAGGTGTCTCATTAGAAGAGCTTAGGCAGATTGGAGGTATATGGGCTGAAACTGCTATCGCGTACAACCTGCATCACAGCCCGAGCTCTCCTTCTACACCGGCGTCAGATCTTTACGTCGAAAATACGAACGGAGCACCGAGAGCGCCTGGTATGAAGTACAGACATTACTCTCCTGCTGGCAAGCTGGTTCTTTTCAGTCATGCTGCCCTACAAGGCGGAAAGGCTGAGGAGTATTTGTCGACCTTGGTAAAAAGCCAGCAGTTTGACGGCAAAGCGAAGAGAATCGGGTTCATCAGCTGGAGTTCACCAAAGTTCCTTGGCGTACCTTCGACTTCGGACTCTGAGATTCCTCAGCTAGATACAGAGGTCGTGGAGCAGAGCCACTACGTGGACTCCATTTCTGTGGCTAGCTATGGGAAAGAGACTGAAAGCCAAGCCCTGCTTGTGGATGTGGCAATACGACCTACCATTGCCGATCTTGCAAAAGAACTCTTCGGAGTACTGAGGCTCTTCGATAATCTGAAATGTGACTACATCTTTGCAGAGCTAGTTCAGCGAAGAGATGGTCTCCCAGCAGCGAGTGGGCAAGTGTGGGATGCAGTGGCTGACAGACTGGGCAAGGCTGCTAGTGAGACGATAGAAGAGTGACGATACCTAGCTTTCTGGTGCAATGAATGCCTCTGCTCATATGGAGATCTTCGATTTGTGCAGGCCTACTCCGTCTTATGTACTCCGGAGTACCGGTACCGTAGATGCAGAGAGATCTCCTTTGCTACTATTCTTGGCGTGGCTCTCTGGTCTGCCGTAGTGCCAAGCAAAACTAAGTACTAAAGCGGCTTAGCGCATCAGCATTCAAATCCGAGACCTGTTCTCGCCGCATCTGATGGATGAGCGCATTCAAGTCAGAAGAAAACGCGGTCGATTGCCATCTCTAGCCGAAGCCAATCCGGTATGTATTCCCTTTGGTGTTGAATCCTGACCAGTTGCTGCGATGGTTTTGATGAATCTGCCTTCCTCACACTCGCTGCCACCTCAGTCGCTGATGGCGCTCTCCTATCTCTCAGCGCTGGTGGCTAATCAGTCTATTGGGCGCGCAGGTGACACAAGACTCGCTGCCTAGAGTCTGATCGCTCACTGCCGACTTCGATGTCATTAGTATGAGCGGCTCCGACGAACAGGCAACCTCGGTGGCTGAGCCGTTATCAACCAACGCCCTCTCCCAGCCACCCGACTCGATCGCCCAAGGGAAAGAACGTGCAAAGGAAGTGCTGGCATCGTCCGGCATCAAGCTCGACCAGAATGGAAGCACAAGTCGACACACAAGCCAAAGCCCGAGCAGGAAGAGAAAGCGCGAAACAGCGGTTGAGCGGGTCCAGGCTGACGAATATGTGAGCCGCGAATACCTCCACAAGGCACTCCTGGCCGATCAAGCCAACCGTCCCAAGATCGTCCAAGAGAAGAAACAAGAACTCGCGCGCTATCAAAGCCTCAGACAGCTTCGCGACCATGATCCCGGATTGGTGTTCGGCGTGGGCTACGAAGGCTTCGGCAATCCGCGGACTGATGACAGGACTCTGGTCAATCCCGTCGTTTATCCCCGACACCGCAGACCGGACAAGAGAAAGACGGTGGTTGAACGGCTCACGCGCAAAGAGATCGCTGCCCAGGCCGAACAGGTAGAGGAGCTCGTACCCATCCGGCTGGACATCGAATGGGGGAAAATCAAGCTGCGAGACACCTTCACCTGGAACTTGAATGATCGGACGACCAATATTGAAGCTTTTGCGGAGAAGGTGGTGGAAGACTTTGGGCTCGAGCTGTCGACGTGCAAGCCACTGATCGGGTCGGTTATGAATGCGATCAAAGAGCAGATCGCCGACTATTGTCCTCAGATATACCCGGAAGACGATGCACTGAATCCTCAGCTTCCCTACTCGGCGTACAAGAACGACGAGATGCGAATCTTGGTCAAGCTGAACATTACCATTGGCCAGAATACGCTGATCGACCAGTTCGAATGGGATGTGAACAGTCCGCTCAACTCGGCCGAAGATTTTGCTCGACAAATGACGAATGAGCTATCCTTGGCGGGCGAATTCACGACGGCTATTGCACACTCGATTCGCGAGCAATGCCAGTTGTTCACCAAATCTCTGCACCTGACAGGCCACGCCTTTGACGGGCGTCAGATTGAATATCCAGACCTGAAGGAGAACTTCCTGCCGTCGCCACTGCCTGTCACCTTCCGGCCGTATCAGTCGGCCAAGGATTATGGACCGTATATCTATGAACTAAACGAAGCCGATCTTGAGCGGACGGAGCTGTCCATCTCACGAGAGCAGCGGCGGCAGAAGCGCTCGACCAACAGACGCGGCGGCCCAGCTCTACCGGATCTCAAGGACCGCCAGCGCACGATTCGATCACTGATCGTATCCTCTGTCATCCCTGGAGGTGCGCTGACGATGGAAGACAGCCGGATATTCCGTATGCCCAAGGTGAGTCGGCGTGCTGGACGACGGGCCGGGGCAGAGGACTTTGAAGATTCGGATGCGTCCGAGAGCGAAGATTCCGGTGACGATTCGCAGATGATCCCGACCCATCTGATCCAGACGACAGCCAAGACACGAGGCACGATGAGAAGTGCAGCGCTTTCGGCCACAGCTAATATCCGCAACATCAGCGGGCTGGCGTCAGGAAGATCGGCAACGCCAGACTCGAGCACGGCGCACCACGAATCAAGAGCGCTGGCTCGAAGACGAGACTACAAGGAGGAGAGCGACGAAGAGTCGGAGCCAGAGAAGCTGATTGTCAAGCTAAAGATCTCGCAAGAGAAGCTGCGAAAGTGGGCACGCGACCAGAGAAATCGAGACCGGGCAGCGGGATCAGCGGCAGACAGCGCCTTGGCCCTTACACATGGCAAAACCAGGTCGTCGCCGAGTCCGCTGAAACTTGCGGGCATGCCGCCGCCGACGTCGACGGCCAGTCCAGCCGATCCGCTCTACGGCGCTGTGGAGGCAACCAATGTTCCTCCGAGCGCGGACCGACCCGCGGTAAGTTGACGACGCCGATGATGACGACGACACGTTGTCTGTTTGCTGGGTGCTGACTTTGACGATAGCCGCCTCTGCCAGAATGGCTGAACCAGAACCTTGAGCAGCTTAGACGAAGCTACCCCAAAGACCGGTTTGAAGGGACAATGAAGCACGTTGCCATCGAACCAAAAACCAACGCCGTGGTCACGGCCAACGAGGAGCACAAGCGCTTCCTACACAAGTTTGTGCCACGCATCCGGTGCTTGGATTGTCCTGGCAAGATCTACATTCCGGTGGGATTTGAGTCGCATTTGAGGAACAAGAAGCATCGCGAGACGGTTGAGACCCGATTGGCGAGGTAGCGGGGGGGGGGGGGGGGGGGGGGGGGGGGGGGGGGGGGGGGGGGGGGGGGGGGGGGGGGAGCCGCCGGTATTACAAGGGACGGCCGTAGAGCCTGAAGAGGCTGTGGAGGCTGTGGAAGCTGTGGAGACCGTGGAGACCGAGGAGACTGTGTTGGGGCAGCCCGGCTTGGACGGTCTCCTCCTGACTTGAGCAGCTCTTGTGCAAGCGTGAATAGGATAATAGAAAGTGTCTAACTGCGTAGGAATACTTCCACTACGCCATCGCCGTCTTTTTCTAGCCTCCAAGCGTGTAGAATCTGAAGGGGTACGATTGCAGCCCCTGACCGAGCAGTACGGGCTGCAGCCTCGTGCGTGGGCGGCTGTACTGTAAGCATCACTCTCCGCCACTTTTCACTCGTCGAGCCACGCTGCGGGGCCCCCACAGGGATGGGATGCTCTGCATACCGTAGTCGCACAACAACAGGAGGGGCATTGTAAATTTTGCCCTCTGGTCTTGTGCCACTGCCTCTGCCACAGCCTCTGCCGCTCATGCCACTCTGGTCCAACTGCGGCTTCTCCACACTACACAATTCAATATGGCTGAGGCAGCGGCTGATGTCGGTGAGTGCTGCACTGCCTATTTTCCTCGCTATGTGCGGCAGGCACAACAAGGGCCCACCTAACTGAGACACCACAGACTACAGCCTGAACAATCCCGACACTCTGACCAAGTAAGTGCAGTGGCGAGTCGAGGCTGCTGAATTGAGCGGCTGACGAGCCGTTCCAGGTACAAGACTGCGGCCGGCATCTCCCAGAAAGTGCTGGGGGCTGTCTCAGGTAGGCTCGCCGCCGCCGCCGCCGCCGCCGCCGCCCAGGCAGAACTGACCCAGACACACAGGCTGGTGCGTCGCTGGCGAGACGATCCTCCATATCTGCGAGAAGGGCGACAAGCTGCTCGAAGACGAAATCTCCAAGGTCTACAAGGGCAAGAAGATCGTCAAGGGCATTGCCACTCCCACGACCGTGTCTCCCAGCTCCTACGTTACGCCGTTCACGCCACTCGTGTCTGACCCTGGCGATGCCGCAATCACGCTCAAGGCCGGCGAGCTGGTCAAAATCCAACTGGGTGCCCAGATAGACGGCTTCGGTGCGATTGTCGGCAATACCATTGTTGTGCCGCAGGAAAAGGGCAAGGACGCACCGATCACAGGCCGCGAGGCTGATGCTCTGCTGGCTACCTACTACGCCAATGAGCTACTGCTGCGGCTGCTACTTCCCCCGGGTCTGCTTGCCTCGGGCTCTGAGGAAGAGAAGAAGAAGGCAGCGGCCGAGAAGCCACGGACGCAGAGCAAGATCATCTCCTTGATTGAAAAGGTGGCCAAAGCCTACGAAGTGCAGGTGGTGCAGCACACCACGTCGTGGCAGTTTGAGCGCAACGACATCGAGAGCAAGAAGAAGATCATCCTGTCGCCGTCCGACGCAACCAAGGGCGAGGGCCACGGCGAGGTTGGTGACGTTTGGGGCGTCGAGGTGGGCATGAGTCTGGGCTCTGGCAAGGTGAAGGACCTGGACAAGCGGTCTACTCTGCTGCGCCGAACCGCGCTCACGTACGGCCTGAAGCGGCCCAGCTCGCGACAGATCCTCTCTGAGATTGTCAAGAAGTTTGGCACCTTCCCCTTCAGCTTGCGCCAGCTGGATGACGAGAAGGCTGGCAAGGTCGGCGTGGTCGAGTGTGTCCGGGCCGGTGTCCTACGCGAGTACAAGCCGTCAGCCGAGGCTGATGGCTCTCCAGTGACCAGGCTGTTCACCACGATTGGTACGCTCTTCTTTCCTCCTTCCTTCCCCTGCCGTTTCTCTCGCTAACCCAGGCCACAGCTATCACTAAGAATGGCATTACGAGACTGGCAGCACCGCCACCACTGGATCTCACCAAGGTCAAGTCCGACAAGGAGATCGAGGATGAAGAGATCCTGAAGATCCTGGCGCAGCCATTGTCCAAGTCAACTGGGGCCAAGAAGAACAAAAAGAAGAAGAAGAAGGCAGCCAAGAAGGCGGCGGCAGTGCAAGAGAGCGATGACGACGACGACGACGACGACGATGATGATGATGACGGCGACGATGACGATGACAGTGACGAGTGAATGCTGCAAAGGAATGCGATGGGCCCAGGAAGGGGGCAAGGTCCAGGAGGGCAAGGCGCCAGCAAGGTCGGCCACGGCATTGAGTTAGCTTGACTCGACGCCAGCGCCGGGGGGAGTGCACTGGCCACGGGTGAGAGTGAAAGAATGCTTCTGGTCACAGTGTCATGCATTCTGGGGGGGTAGAGATGAACAAACAAAGCGCTCTTCACCCAGCAAGCTGCAAGCTGCCCCTGGACAGCTGACAATAAGAAGTCTGGCTTGCTAATGATTAGATTCCCCTTGGCAGTTTCACTCTCATTTGTAGACTCGGTCATTGATCAGTTGGTTCTTTGCAGCTCTGTTGCCATTAGAAAGAATCAAAAGCCAACAGAGCTGTTTTAAGGTCGAGTCAGCGCCAAACAGCAGTGGTGGAGGTGGTCTTGTTGGCTGTGAGGCGCCTCTAGCAGAGCAGATCCACCAGCGGGCGGCCGACTGGCGTCTACCGAAGCGGCTTCCTTCCTTCCCACCGGCCGGCGTGTTTTACTCTAAGCGCGCCACTCGTCGCCGTCGCCGGTCGCAGCTACTGTGTAAGCTCTTGCCGAGGACGTGTAAGTTACTGCCAACGGCCTTCTGGCCCCGCCCTGAACTGACCGTGTCCAGTGCGCGGCGAGGGCCGGCGATGTCGACACGCAGTCTGCGCAATCGGGCATCAACTCGCCAGTCCTCACCCCTCGTCGTCAGCAATGGCCAGCTTGACGCCGCCCAGGCCGCCAGTACCGACACAACCAGGCCCAATGGTGGTGGTCTCGATGATACCGACGTCTGGATTGAGCCGGCCGTGCGCAAACTGCCGCCCAGTTACCAGGACCACAAGGGCCTCGAGCGAGTCGGCGTGCTCGAACTGCAGCAGCCGCTGGGCGAGCTGCCCTCGGCCAAACTGCTGCAACGCCTCAAGCTGCACCTTCCCCGGCCCTTGGCCCGGCCTGCCAGTCAGCCGGTTGATGAGGCCGTGACGCCGAGTGTGGAGAGTGACAGGCCGGAGCTGGCCAGCCCCATGGACGTTGACGCTGCCGTCGAACTCGTGCCAGCCGATCTGCCCCCGCAACAGCCACAGTCACCTGTCATCTCCAGCCCTCCGCGTGGCCGGCCGGCCAAGAGGGACATTGCAGAGATGAGGCGCTCCCTCAATCCTCGCGAAGTCACTCCGTCGCCCGTTAAGTCGACAGTGTCGCCGCCCACGCCCACAGTGATTCAGCGACCTGCATCTATTCAAGAACATCTACGTCAGGACCGAGTCCAGACCTACGTTGAGACGGCAATCCACGAGGCTGAGCAGAGAGGGGACCAGGCTCTGGTTCCAGGGCTACGCAAAATGCGTGAGCGTGCCATCCACCAGCGTGAATTGTGGGCAGTCTTGGATGCCATTGCCCATAGCCAGCCCACAGAGGAGCAGCTTGGCATTTTCAAGAAATTCATCAAGAAAGGCATCAAGCGACACAGGAGGAGTGCGCAGACGGCTAACAGTGTCAGCGTTGCTGGTGATCGTGATTTGTTTCTGGCCCGTGCTGCTGCTCAGCAACACCCGGCTCCTGAGCATCTTTCCCGCCATGCTCCTGAGTTGTTGCACCAACTGCCCGATTCTTCAACCAACTTCACATCTCCTTTCAAACCTCGACCATCGTCCTCGCCCTTGCATCTTGATCGGGCCGCTTTAGACTCTATCGGGCCATCTCCTACCTCTCACCGTTCCAAGATGCTAGCCAAGGAAAAGCGTGGCGGTCGGCCCAAGTCGGTCGAACACAGCCCACGCCACAGTCAGTCACGAAGCAACTCAGCCTCGTCATCGCTATCATCCGCCAAATCCATCCCCGAAGAGTTTGCTCCTCTGACTGCTGGTGCCAATTCGGCCGGACCCGACGTAGGTGAGCAACCGGTGAGCAACGGCGTAGCTCGCCAAGCAAATCCGACCATCAGCAGAATCCGGCCGACAGCTCTGCCGCCTTCCAAACATCCCTTTTCATCCTTTCCTGAAGTCAACAAGCTGGCCGGTAGGAGGCCGAAAGGCCGAAAGGAACACCTAGGATATGATTCTGTCGAGATTGAGCAACGACGAGAACGCTATGTCGCCGACAGCTACCAGAGCTACAATAACACGGCATACGCCGAAATCGACGATCGCCATCATGTTCCTGAACTTGACCACGACTCCCCATCGACCACGACGGAAAGCTTGGCCCAGCCGCCTGTGGTGCATGACAACCCCGTGCACCTGTCATTAGGACAGGTGCGCCCGGCCAATGACGCTCCAGATGTCGCCGACATAGCAGAGGGTACGAGCCGGAAAAGAAGATTTGATCAGATTAGTGACGACAGTTCATCTGAAACTGCTTCGTCTGTTCCTCCCCCTCCTCCGCCACCGCCGCCGCAATCTGTGCTGCCACCGACTGCAGGAGTGCTGGCCTCCAGAGGCAGCACGCCCAGGGCAGCGAAAATCCAGGCGCTCAAACAACCTCGAAAATCAGCTCGCGTCATGTTCTCGTAAGTGCAAAGCCTTTTCTGTTGTCTGACAAACATGTCAGTTGTTTGTGTGTGGTAGGATGGGTGTGGTTGGATGTGCTGTGTTTGGCCCGGCGAGGCCCGGGTTTTGATCAGGCACCAAGACTTGCCCTGCAGCCAACCTAATCCCCGTCCATCCATCTCCTTCTGCGGGAACAACTGCCGCTTCTTCTTTCTTTTTCTACCCGCCCTCATCGTCAACTAACTACTAACCACATGATTTACAGACCGAATAAAGTGAAAGATGGCGGTATCACAGCGAGGATATCACGCCCTGGGCCAATCAGGGAAGACGCGACGGCTGATGGCGCCGACTCAGATGCAGAGGTAAGACAGCTCACCACCACCTTTGGCTCGCGCCCGTTCACTCGTCGCCTTCCCCCCCCTCTTGTGCCTTTCATCCCGTTCTGCACAATCTGCCCTCCTACCCGGCAGATTTCGTGTGTCACGATTGATCTCCTTGCTAGATGGGCGCTGACTCTGATCTGCCAGGACAATGATGAATTTTGCGCATCATGTGGCGGTGGAGGCATACTTCTATGCTGCGATGGATGCACCCAGTCCATGCATCACCGCTGCCTCATTCCGCCCCTCGACTCCACTAAGGAGGTCGACGGCGAGTGGTTCTGTCCAGTATGTGTGAGCAAACGCAACGGACAGCCCACTGAAGCGACTGGATTGCTTGGTAAGGTGATCCAGCACGTCGACAGCATCATTCCAAAGGCCTTTACCTTGCCACACCACATTAGAGACTATTTCGAAGGTATCCGTACTGGCGAGTCTGGCGAGTACGAAGAATACGGTCAGCCTTCCAACCAACAAATTCCGAAAATGAATCGCGCGGGCTTCATTGAGGAGCCCAACTACAAAGAAGTGCGCGACAGCAAAGGCAGGCTCATCACCTGCTATCGATGTGGTCTAACTTCTAATGGGCGCAACATCATCCCCTGCAGCTACTGTCCTGCTCGCTGGCATCTGGACTGCTGCGACCCGCCACTGGCTATCCCGCCTCGGCGACGGGCCGGCGACAAGGCCGGCATGACGTGGCGATGCCCACTGCACGTTGAGCACGACCTCGCTGGAATTGGGAGCCAAGACGATGCCGCCGCTGGTGATCTTGGCCGACAACCACGACCGCGGAGGCCCAGAAATGCCAGACCACTCGATGTCGACTTGACGCGCGGCTTCCGCAACAATGGCGTCATCGAGGTCGAGCTCGAGTCTGATGAGATGCCTTCGTTCAAGGACGTCGATATGAAGGGCCAGGTCTTTCGCCTGCCCGAAAAGGGCATCCGTCTTGACTTCATCGACCGCGTCAAGCGCAGCTGGTACGAGGATCAGATCTACCCCGAACTTATCGGCCGGCCCAAAAAACTCAAGCAGAAAATGTACCAAGCTAGCAATGTTGTTTCTCGCCATGAACCAACATCCATCGTGGTCAGGTGCAAGGAACCCGATTTCTACACAGGGTCGCAGGCGCTGGCTGTGGTTGAGACGGCCAAAGCAAATGCTGTGCTCCGCTACAAGACCTTTGCTGAGCAGCAAACAATTCTTGGCTTGGTTCAGATGTCGAAGAAGGAACTAGATTACAGCGGCGATGCGCTGGCGGATCTGACCAATCAGCTCATAATTGATGCACCGCCCGAGGTGGAGAAAAGTGTGCAGCGAACGGAGAAAGATCGGCTGCTACAATTGCAAAAGTTGATTGATAGGAGACTCAAGATGCTGGAGGATGTGGACCTGCGCGCGGGAGCGAATGCGGAGAGCACGGAAAATGGAAGAGTCGCCCCGAGGCCGCTGGCGCCAAAGCCTGCAGCACCAGCCGCAGATGCATCAGTGTCAGAGCCAGATGCGGCACCGATGCAAATTTGTCAGGCACCACCAGCGCAGACTACGACGGTTCAGCCTCCTGACCGAGCTAAGTCAGCTGAGAGAAAGAGCAGTGATGGCAGCTTAGGCGGGAGTATTAGCGCCGGGAGTGCCATGGCTGGCAGCTGCCTCACAGAGACCGACAATTGCGGTAATGCCGTCGTCAGTGGACAGACTGCGACGCCGCCTGCCGAAACCACAGCGCAAGAGAGGATAGACTTGACCGTATCGATGCCCAGTCCAGTGCACTCACTGTCACCACGGCTGCAAGAGATGGACTCCACCCTATCGGTGACCAGTACTGCACAGTCAACATCACCCCCATTGCAGGCGCAGGATACACTAGCTCAGGCAGCACCGACGTTCGACCCGGCTATTGATCCGCGGCTGTTTGGTGCTGAGTTTGCAGTTATTGCGAAGAACGACCAGGTGCAGGATCATGACGATAATGATGCCGTTGTTCTTCATCAGGAAGGAGATCAAGTCCACAATCAGGAAGCGCCTCAAGACCAGGATCAGGATCAAGAAAAAGAAAGAAAAGAAGAAAGGGAACCAGAAGAAAGTCTGGCTCGGGATCAAGTTCAGTCCCAAGGCGAAGCGCAATATCAAGCCCAGGGCCAAGAGCACCACTTGCAAAAAACAGCAGACGGCGATATCGAGATGGAGATGGAAGACGGCGTCGGTGACACAGAGTCAACTGGAAGTGAGCTGTGACTCGCACTGGGAACTCGCACTGGGAACTTGGACTGGACACACCATGGGTGGACATGGGATGTGAAATGGGAGGAAAAAAGAAGGCAGATGAACCTGAACAGTGAGAGGTTTTGTGCAGAGCACAAATGAAGCTGTAGCTTAGCACTAATACAGCACAGTATAGCACGAGCCACGGCCATAGAGCACAAGGCCAATAAAAGAATGACCATCTGTCCTTCCATCCTTCCATCCATCCTTCCACCCTTCCATCCTTCCATCTATCTATTCTCTCTGTCCGGTAACCTTATTACTGTACTAATGGACCAAAGCAGAGGCAGCAAAAGGAAGGAGGGAAGGAGGGAAGGAGGGAAGGAGGGAAGGAGGGAAGGAGGGAAGGAGGGAAGGAGGGAAGGAGGGAAGGAGGGAAGGAGGCAGGCAGGGATCAATAAATCCATTCGCTTTGCTACTTGATCAGTGATGATGAGAATTTTTGTGATTTATTCCCCTTTCACCAGGCCGCCCTGCTCCATTGAAGACTAAGAATGGCTAGTTGAGTAAGTTATTTACAAACACCGCTCACACCAATCAACAACCCTGGTACTATGGAAAAAACAATAAAGGGTGAGGCAAGGCCTGCAAGCTGCTTCCACTTACATTTTCCCTACCTACTCCTTGTAGTAATAGGTCTCGTCAGGGGTGCGGCCGCGGATGAAATCGGGCTCGCTGCCGCGGACGTAGATGTCTTCAAAGAGGATCTTGGGCGTGGTGTCAGGGATGGCCATGGCCTCGGCCTCCTTGACCTCAGCGTCGACGTCGTCGCGGGCTTTCTTGTCGATTGCCTTGAGCTCGTCTTCGGCGCAGACCTCCCAGTCGAGGATCTTCTGCTTGAGGCCGGCGATGGGGTCGTTGGTGGAGCGCATGCGCTGGATCTCCTCGCGCGTGCGGTAGGTCGTGCCTGGGTCCGACATCGAGTGGCCGCCGTAGCGGTAGGTGACGTACTCAAGCACTAGCGGGCCCTTATCGTCGACCGCCGTATACTGCCGGCCGTACTGCACAGCGGCCTTGACTGCCAGCACATCCATGGCGTTGATCTTCAGGCCGGGGATGTACTGGCCACGCTTGTAGTACTCGGTCAGGGCTGACGAGCGCGCCGACGACGTGCCCATGCCGTACCTATTGTTCTCGCATCCGAACAGGACCGGCAGGTTCCATAACTTGGCCATGTTGAAGGCCTCAAACACCTGGCCCTGGTTGGAGGCCCCGTCGCCGTACAGCACCACTGTCGCCGTCTTGGAGCCCGTGTACTGGTGGGCAAAAGCGATGCCGGCACCCACAGGCACCTGGGCGCCGACAATGCCGTTGCCGCCGTAAAAGCCGGGCGTAAACATGTGCATGGATCCGCCCTTGCCGTAGGCGATGCCCTCACGCCGGCCCAGCAGCTCGCCGATGATGCTCTTGACCGTGCCGCCACGCATCAGCGCAAAGCCGTGGCAGCGGTATGCGGTGATGATTGCGTCCTGCTTGGTGAGCGCGTGCTCGATGCCGACAGCAACCGCTTCCTGGCCCGTCGACAGGTGACAGAAGCCGCGGATTTTCTTCTCTTTGTACAGCCGATCCGCCGCCATTTCCATTCGCCTGCTCGTAGTGTTAGCGGGGGAGCGGGCGACAGGGCCGGGCCGGGTTGGGCGTACCGCACTGCAACCATGTCGTAGTACATCTGTTTCAGCTCTTTCTTCGTTGTCTCGAGTGTGTACGGCGGCGGGTCGAGCTCGTAGGTCTCGAAGGACTCGTCCGACAGCTTGACGGGGAAGGGAGCCTCGTCGTCCTGTTTGGTGTACACACACACATACATGGTCAGCATCAACAGTGCATCATCACACAATCACGCAGGTGCGCACGCACGGCAGGCACATCTTCCTTTTCGGCGTGAGAGCTGGCCGCGTCAGTGGTGACGGTGCGGCGGGCAAGCTGGTAGGCCTGGCGACGGGCGGGCGATGCCAGGCCGAAGCTGCGGAGACACGCTCTGGACATCATCGTGGCTCGCAGGCAGAAGGAACAGGAACAGAGAAGCGGCAGGAGGGGAGAGGAGGGGAGGGCAGAGCAGCGGAACGAGGAGCGCGGGAAAATGGTCAACAAGCCTTGTCTGGCTTGCTGGGGCTGCGGACACCGATGCTCTGCGCTCTCCGAGTGGTTGTGTTGGGCCTTGGCACCCGCAGAGCTCGCACAGTTTATTTGCCTCAGCACAGACATTGCGCCTTGGCAGGTTAGCAGCACACCACCCGCTTTAGCGCGCTTGGTTCCGCCACTATTGACCCTTTGGGAATAAACGCGCTGCTACACTTTTTGGCTGCTGCCAGTCTGATATCAGAATATAAAAAATCGACTTGATATCTACAAGGAAATGGGGCGAAAAGGTCAAATAGTGTTAGAGTGACTTATAAATAGAATATAATGGAAGATTTAGTAGGGAGATATATTCATACAAATTTTGTTGAATTTTACTACAGATTTAATGAAGCTATACTTGAATTTTATTGTGTCTGTTATTTCCTAAGTCTGATTAAGATTAAGTACTTCTAGGCGCTTAAATAGACAAGATATATACTTAGAGCAAATAACTTTAGGTGTTATTATCTCTAATGTTGTCCCTATAACCTTCTAAATAATGCCTATAGTCTAGGTACCTCAACACTTATAATTAGGCTTGCACGCTGGCTCGCCGCTGATCGACCTGACCTCGTGTGCGGCCAGGCCTGCACGCCAACGTCGATCTGTACAGCTTCTTCCCCTGACTCGTCCTGAGCTTTGAGAAGGACATTGTCACCTCCGTCATCATCCTGCCCCGGGTGCCAGGCGGCCTGACCCACTGGCGTGAGTCACTGCAACAGCCTGTCAAGCTGTGGCGCCCTCAGCAGATTTGTAAATAAAACCGGAAGAATTAGCTGAGTGCACCCACCACTTTTCCCAACTCGGTGGAAAGCTTCGTATCGACTACCGTATATTACCGTATGTCTGGACCACGTTTGAGAGATCTAGCTTAGCTACAAGTTGCTTTCAAAGTCCCGTCTAGCTTCTGAAAGGCCTTCAATGCCGATAGGATACTATAGTTAGAGAACAAAACAAAGGGAATTCTACCTTCGACAAGGGATAGATAGACTATCTGGCATCTATCCGCCACTTGCCAAATCCCATGCAATGAGAGAAGCATTCGAAAGCGTCGATATCGAATCCGCCAGTCACGTGTCAGTGCCAAGTCTTGGTGACTACCAATTACCAGATACTCGTTGATTTACTCGTTGATTCGCTCGTTGATTCACTCGTTATCATCACTCCAGACAGAACAGACTCACTTGATAGTTGCAAGGCAGCCCACGCCAAATCGACTGCTATCTCTGGTTTCCTGTCTTTCTCACCCTTGTCTCTCTTCATCTCTACTTTCCCCCCTCCTCGATATCAACTCCTCCAGGCCCGTAGGCCTGATATCTGGTACCAACGCTTGGTTTCCGGCAAAGACAATTGTCGTCCAAGTCCCTTGAGGCCGTCGAGTCCGAGTCTCTGAGCCTCCCAGGAGCGCCCGAGACTGCAACTCACCTCAAATGGTTGACAATACCACCGCACTACCTTCATACCCCACCTTCCTCCGACCAAGTGCCCCTGCTCTGTTTTCTCTGAGTGACGTTACTTACTCGACAACCTTGGGAGACTCTGCTGCCGGTGCACGGGCATCGGGTGGTATCAGCAGATCCAGGTCCTCGGCGGCTGCAGTACAAAGCTGACCCGTCTGATTCTTCTCTGATGACATGAGTCATCATCAATAATTACCCCCTTCAAACAGCCTCAAGATAGTTGGCTGCCTGCTTCGGCAACAGCTCAATTCTGTCTCGGATGCCACCAGTGAGTGCCAGGGAACTCAAGAGCCTCACCATCGATATCGTCCCTCCCGCCCTTTCAGGCGCCAAAGGCCCTGATATCTGGTAGCAACACTTGGTTTGCGAAGCAGCAAGCGCCCAAGAGCCTCTAGGTCTTCTATTTTGAGCCTTTAAGCCTCGTTCTGAGCGCTTGAGACTGCGAATTCGCCTGGAGGTGTTGATAACAACCCTCTCACCCCTCTCACCCCACCTTCCGTTGGTTGACAGCGCCTACCTGGTTTACTTGAGGTGACATCGCCAACTCGTCAATCTGGGAGATTCTGCTAGTCGTTGGCTTCTGTGTGGTCAAGACGGGAGCTAGCAGATCCGGATCCTCGGCGGCGCAGTCCACTGACCCGTCTTTAGCCACTCTGTCTCGGATATTTTGAAATCTGATCTATTCAACATCAGCCTTCGGATAGGGGCTGCCTTGCTTCGGTATGGGTCGAAAACCCTGTCTCGAATGCTACCTGTCAATGCCAAGGAACTCAGGAGCCTTACCGCCAAGCCAGTTGATGTTAACAAACCTAGGTATACCTCTGACATGAATACCATTCCACCTTGACTCCAGCATATTTATCGTCCAGTACCAGCCCAAAAATTGTACTCGAGGCTCATTTGACAGCCTGCGTTTTAACTTTCTCCACATGTGCTTGCGCTGACAATTGGCTCAGTCTATCACGCGAAGTACCAAGACTCTGTCACGACGTACCTGCCGTTATGCGTACCTGCCGTTATATGGTTGGGGCTTGGCGGCCCTTCATATTTGCTCATTCCGTCTGAAGCTTCCAGCTTCCTCTACATCTTCTCACCTCATCAGATCTCGCTTCGTTGACAGTCTTCCTGTGTGTAGTACGTTAGATTCGTCCTCTTATTTCCTTGTCGCCTTGCTCTTCGCCGTTGTCTCTACTCTGCTGCGGGACACAGTCAGACCATCACCATGGCATCAGCAGGCGGACCTGAAAGGGAATTCAGTGACGCCCACCGCAAAGAACTACTCGAAGCCTTGCAAGCTGCTCTTCCTGCCTATAGTATCGTGGAACCGACTATGTGGGCGTGCCTCTGGCTAAGCGACATTGACTGCCTTGAGAAACTTGTTGCCCAGACTCAGCAGACGCCAGTCTATACTGCAGGGGCTTTCAACAGCATGGAGACACATACAAGATTGATACAAACATGTACGACATTCAAGCTGCTCTTGCTGCGTATTACTGACATCGATTAGGGACTCAGCGAACACGACCGGCCTCTCTCTGTTCTACACCTCAGCGTCCGTCTACTCCACAGCATCCGTCTACTCCACGGCATCCGTCTACTGCACGGCATCCGTCTACTGCACAGCAACCCTCCACTCCACAGCAACCATCTCTGCCTATGCAGCCACCTTCGACACACGGTATTGCTGGACAAAAGCGAACTAGCAGTGGACAGACTCGCTCAAAGACGCAGCGAGATCTGGTTTGTCTACACTAAGGCCCTTATCTTTTACATTCCTGTTAATAGTGTATAGTGTCTTGAGAGAGATCAGAAGAAGTGTATCCTGACAAAAGCGGGCGAGCCTGTTCATGTTGCGCATATCTACTCATTCTCCATGCGATACGAGAATAATACTACTCGACAGCCTGGCATCTCTTTTTGGGATGCGTTGCGCATGTTCTGGTCTCAGGATCGTGTGGATGCTTGGTACAATGCCATTTTTCCAACCGGAACGGAAGTCTGTCAGAACCTCCTGTCTCTTACCCCGCACGTACATGCATATTGGAGTAGAGCTTATTTTGCTCTCAAGCCGATCAGCATTTCGGACGACAAGAAGCGTCTCGACCTGCAGTTTTTCTGGCTACCATCAGCCAGTCACACTACGGAGCTCGATATCTTAACAGCTCCTTCGTTGTCAGCCACAGAGCATGGACCGAACGCTGTCAAGTTGTACAATGTTGAGACTGACAGGGCCATCAGCTCTGGAGACACAATTTCGCTCAAGACCAATGACCCAGTATCATATCCGCTGCCAGATTTTAAGCTGTTGGAGATGCAATGGTTCTTACACCGCCTCACAGCAATGAGTGGAGCTGCCGATCCCCAGGACACCTTTTGTGACGAGGATAGTGATGGCGGGTTTGGGTTTGCACCAACCTGGCGGAACCCGTGGAGCATGTACATGGAGGATGACCTGGAGACAGAAGGAGGGGAAGGGTCGGTTCAACTTGGGGAGACTTCTTCAAAGCGATTCTAGGAGGATCGCTTCCTTGCAAATCTCCCAGAAGTCTGCGGAATGACTTAGCGAGCTAAGACCTGTGTCTCCCGAACGGCGTCAGAGCCACTCTCAACTCGCCGCTGGGCAAGCCATCCCTGCTCGGGACTGGCCAGTTTGATGCCTGCTTGCGTGCCACCCTGCCCTTACTGAAACTCCATAAGCTGTGTGATAATTGTCACGTGCCGGGCCAAGCCTTGGCGGCACCGCCTGTTATCTGACACTCGTTCATTTCTCTAGCTTATTTTAGAATCAATATCAATTCAGACAGACTCAATAGACCCAGATAGCTCATAGGCAGCCCCTATAGGCAGCTATTTCGAGTCTTGAGTCTTCTGTCTACCTCTATTTCTCTTCCCTGTCCCTCTTCTTACTGATCCTCCCCTTCTCTCGACATCGTCCCCGATCCCACCAGGTCCGAGGGACCTGATAATAATGACCCCTGTCTGTTCGGCCAGCACATGCCTTTGATTGACTTTGACGTCAATCACTTTATCAGCATGTCACAGTATTAGCACACCGCATATAAGATCTTCGAGATAGGCTTCGATGAGAATCCTTTCGATCTCGGCACCTACCAGGCCCAAGTGCACGACTTCTGCTCCCTAGACTGGGCCGACATCCAGTCGGCCGTTGCTGACAAGATATACGGCAAGCATATCAACGAACTGAGTGCCTCCCCAGTGTGCTTCAAAGCTAGTTGGCTCATTAGCATTCTGCACAACAGTCTTGGCATTGAAACCGATCTCAGCAAAATTAAAGACAGCAGCAAGAATGGCACCAGCGACCTTCTCCACGGCACTAAGGATAAAGCCTTCCTCAATCCTTTCACCGCTGTCGACACCACCAGGGACACTGAAGTATCCTGGACACTCAGAAAGATCTTGCTCTACACCTCCAGTGTACCTCCAGTATCCTCCCGCGACGAGCTGCCAGTTGGCTTTGGCTCCAACACCGGTGAAGCAATCCCAGACAACTGGATCTACCCTTCCATCGCCAACACCCCGGCATCCGGCCAGCCCTCCTCTTCAGCTTCAGGTGGCATCACCAACAAGCTCCCTTTCATCAAGTCCGAACCCCAACATCGCATCCCGGGCTTCATCTTCTTCATACTCATCCTCATTGTCGGCATCTTCTACATCCGCCACCGTATTGCTGCTCGCCTCTTCGGCACCCCGCCGCCCCAAGGCCACTTGGCCCATGTCTATTCCAGGGCCTCTTCGCCCGGTCTGCTCTCCCACATCCCCATCCTGGGGCACCCCCTGGCCCATCGCCAATCCCCATCCTCCTCTTACCACAATCTCCACAACGCCGAAGCCAGCCTTGAAGAAGGAGAAGGTTCCCTGACTAACCCGGCTGATTTCGAGCTGAGTGACTGGGATAAAGACGGCGGCGAAGGTGGCAGTCAAGACGGACTCAATTCACTGCGCAGATCCAAGGGCAAGAAAAGTAGCCCATACTGACTCCGACACCTCGTGCGGGATTTTCTGGTTACCAGGTCGCCGCTTCCAACCGGCTCCAAAGTCTGTCCACTGTTGCTTCACGTAGGACAGACTCAAACCAGCCTTCGCAATACCCTCCATAAAATGCTTCGCGGACCGCAAATCATAGAGGCTAACGCCAGGATTTCGCCGTTCATACCTACCCGCCAGTTTCAACCTCTGTCAGCACAGACCGATACGACTCTTGGCCAGGCGAAGGACTTACTCGTCCCAGAGGGCGATCATTCGGTGGTAGTTTGACTCAGTCCCGGGTTCAATAGGCTTGCTGACCCGATCGCCGTTCACGTCGGCGTTTGCAATCGGCTGCCAGCCATTCTCCTCCGCTTCGTCAAAGACTTCAGCCGCTGTTCTCTTTCTCTTCGGCATGGGGAAACAGCAAGCGAGCCAGTCATGCTGACAGGAAATCAGGGGAAGAACGAGATCCGACAGGCAAGACCAAGAAGAGAAACAGGGAGGGAGAACAAAGCACCACCAAATGCCAGTCAGGGTCGTTTAGGTAGTAAGCACATCGGCTGAAGAGAGTGAAGACTGAGATATAAGGGGAAAAGAGAGCAGGACCGTGAAGGCTGAGAGTGATGATGGGGGAGATGTGAGGACGGAGGAAGAGGAGAGAGGGCACGAACGGAAAACGAGGAAGAGAAGCATTGTCGGGGAATTCAGTTGACCCCGTTCAGTAACGTAGTAGGGCATCATCTTAGGGATCCTACCTTTCATCAGGGCCGAAACGGGCCCTCATAGACGTGATCGGGTAAAGTAACCACGAGGCTGGATGTGAGCGACATTGGCGCCTGTAAGACTGGAGCCCAAAGGGGCCATCCCTGGCAGGCGAGCAAAGCACCGCAAGAGCGGGCCAGAGCCGTGAGGGAGCATGCAGGAGCATGAGGGAGCAGAAGGGAGTGGAAGGGGAGGACGAAAAACAGGAAGAGAGCGGACGAGGGAGCGAATCGACTAAATAGTCATTAGCGCGAGAGCAAAGCGGCGCGGGATGAGTCAGCGAAAAAGTCGAGGGCAACGACTTTTCGGGGATTGTATATATATATATATACATATATATATCTACTCAGACTACCTTTATATCTACGTTCGTCTTCCTCGTCCATCTATGGCATTTCTGCTCCTCCCTATCCTACGCCAAACCGCAGCAGCCGCGACTGCCGGTTCCCCTCCATCCCGGACAGCAGATCCCTCGCCTGCCCAAGCGTCAAGTCTTTGCCAACATCCAGCTTCCTCACATCGCACATCCAGCCGCTCCGCCGCAGACATTCGCCATCGTCGCCCTCCCACAGCTGTTTGCGAATTTCCTCTGCCCCTATCCGGTTAACCCTCAAGTGCTTCGCACTCACCCCAGTCTGGTGGCCCCTGACTTCGTCATGTGCGCTCAGCCAGCACCGTGCCATGAGTGAGCGTGCTATGGTGATGCCGCCAGGTGCACCAGCCGTGACGTTGCCACCCAAGTACCACGGAAGCTGGGCCTGGTCGAATGAGTGCAGCAGCAATGTCAGCGGGAGAGCTCCGTGCTGCAGCAAATGCGTCTTGATATATGGCAGCAGGTCGCTGTATGGTACCCCGTGAGGCGCATAGATGACTGATATTGCCTTGGGCCGCGCTGGCGTCACCATGGGCGCAACACCCGCCATGGACGAAATGTTGGCAAGAGGTACCTGTTGACCAGCTACTGCCGACCTTCTGCTCTGGAATGTCCTGCGTTTTGGCGAATCCATGCGCCGTGCTGACGACGGCGCCGTCATTGGCCGAGCCGGTGTCGGTGGAGGCGGCGAATCCGGCGGCGTTGGAGGCGCCGCTCTCAGCCTTCTTGCTGGGCTTGGCACCTCGAAGTCGAAAGGCAAGTCAATCCTTGGTGACTTGTCTGGCACTGGCGTCGTCGTGAATGGTCGCACAACGTATGCTATCTCTTCGTACGCCCGCGAATACCGACGTTCTGAGAGAGAGGTACGCGCTGACGCGACTGTGTTGTTCCAGTTCTGTGGCATCCCCGGCTTCTGCCTCTGACTAGCGCCTGGCGGCTGAGACAGCGTCCTGCGTGGAATTTCGACAGACACCGGCCGCATGAACTGGGGCTGGTTGGTAACAGGGAGACTGATTGGGACCGGTGGCGCTGGCGGTATTGGCATGTGGAAGTACTTGGTGCTCTTCGGCAAGTCGATCGTCGGTACTGCCGCCACTGTCTTAGTGTGCGTGGGCGCAACATACACGATGCAAAACGCATTGTGAAGCCCCATCATATTCTTTTGCGCTGGGATGAACGAGATGCTCAGCTCGCCCGCGTCGCCGTTCGCTGACCTCGGAGGGATGCGTACGCGAAAAGAGTTGCCGAATCTCGTCTTTGTATTGTACTTGGCCAAGGCCTGCACCCGGTTGGGATCGAAGTGCTTCCAACTTCGAATTGCCTTCGCAGCGTCCGGCTCTGCGACAATTACACTCTTTCCCTCCGGTCGAAGTTGGAGCAGCGTATCCTTGTGGCAGTGGTCTGGCTTGTTCTGAGACACAATCACTACATCAGGCTCCTCAATCTCAGACAGATTCCCAATCGCGCTCGGTGTGACTCGTAGCGACGATGGCAACCACGGCCCCATGAAGACTGATGATGTGTCGAGACATGGGTCAGTCAAGACGGTGAAGACGCCATTGCCAGGCTTTAGATCCTCCGGCAGTGGGTGTGCCGCCGGCGAGAATGTCAATAAAAACGACGTATCCCCGTTCCTGCCTCATCGTTAGTTCTTTCATGTTACATTCTTTTCAGATCAACTTGCGAGCGCATACAGATGCTTGACCGTTACCGACATCGTCGGTAAGGGCAACCCGGACCCCCTCTACGACATTAATGATAACACACCAAGAACAGCGAACTCAGCTCAACTCTGGACCGACTTGGTCATTAAATGAAATCAGCAAGGAGCAAAGCAAGCAGAAGCACCCATCTTGGAGGTACTTCCCTCTCCGAGCCCAGACACCCTTTTGATCGAGCCCACCCTCTCTCCTCACTCGTGGTGGCCAGCCTTCTCCAGAGATTGGTAGACATTCTAACTTAACCATTCGTTTGAGTTCTAGGGCCGAGGGTCTAGTGGAACCCCTTAGTCTCAGACTAAGTTCATGGAACAGAAGAACAAGATTCTTTCCTTTACGTCAATTTATGCCTGCCATAGTATTGGCAACCCTGAAGACCGAGTGTAATCCGTGTAGAAGAAAGAAGTTCTGAACCTCTGGGGCTCACGACTATTTAACTATCTTGACTTTCACTTATGCCGCTTACTTGAGCTGCTGCAAGATCCCTGCTTGGCGTGCAGTAAGATTCCCATGCATTGCGCGTTCTTGCTGACGCCTCTCCCCATCCACTGCCAGCTAGTATTATCGCTGGATGGTAGAATTACAATATGCAGTTTATATTAGGCAAGAGTGGGGTCCTCTAGCGCCCCCACCCCCCTGTACAAAGCTCAATCGGCTAATAAGTTAGCGTCTCGATCTCACATGCATGCATTGCATCAGCCCTATCCTTTCTATCACATCATTTCTCAAGGCCTAGATATGCAGATACCATGTCTGCATGGCTTATGACAAGAGCCGAGACTATGATAACCCCGTACCAATGCGTTGGTAGTATTGAGAGCTCCCCATCAATCCCACAATGCCTCCAGTTCGCCAGCTCATGTCGAGCGCAGCAGCCATGTTAATGAACCTCCTCCTCCCCCCTCCCCCCCCCTCCCCCCCTTTTTTCTTCCTTCGCGTTCTGGCCTCTTCATGCATTTATGCATATATTTGGAGTATACAGCCAACTTACCCCTATTATTGGCCGCTCGACATATCGAGCATGGATCACCCTCCGACAACAGCCTTCTTTCAGCAATATTCCGTCTGTGTCCATTCATTCATGAGAACAACCTTGGCCTGCTCAGCTCAGCCTTCTCGCGTAATCGAGCCGACTATTCGGAATATCATTGGTTAGTTACATCTATCCGAGGCCGAGCATTGCCCCCAATTTGTGAGTATAGTTATCTGCAACCCTACTCCCCACTCCGGCCCTTGACGTCACAGACTGAATTAGCCGGGCACTTCGATTAGTTCTCATCTACCCTACTGTAATTGCACACCCTGTTCTTCATTTGCTTACTGTAGTTGCGGTACGAAAACCCCTGGTCAAGCTTAAGTTATCATCCTGACCTGGTTTTAGGGTGTGAGCCTCGGTTCCTTCCCCTTTCCGGTCCTTGCCAAGGTTCTTCATGTCCCACACCCATCAAATGTGCTGCTTCGGTACTCTCAGACAAAAAACCTATCATTCACCGTCCGTTTTTGATTAGCCGCTCGCTGCTTTGCTCACTCTCGGCTCACCTTCTGCTTCCTGCGCGATCCCTTAGCGCTCCCTGAGGTCGGCCTGAGCACTCTGTCTTCTTTCTTCCTCTTCATTCACAACACCACCTTTCGTCAACTTTAGACGATGCGACCCGTTTGGCATGCTGGCCTATTGCAACCCGGCCCCCTTTCTAATGCGCTCCAACTGCTTAGTTGGGCGTCTCCTGTTCTGCTCTCTTGCGTGACAATGATGAATCCCCGCCCGCTTCGTTCGAAGGCCTGGCGATAAGTCGGCTTTGTGTTGGTCCTCTGGGACGTAAGTACGCCGTCCCTCGCGCGCGACAAGCTCCCCTACTATTTGGTACTTGCCGGCTGGAAATTAAAGGTGGGTTATCGTCCTCACTGCGGCGTTTACGCCGCCCTGTTACCACTTCAAAGCTCTGATCGATTGTCCTTCTTCCTAAGCGTGTTTCGTTCTCGAGTAGTACGGTAGAGGTACTCGGCTAATTCAAGATGTACCTGTCTGCTTGCTTCGGTCTTTTGTCTTTCCATAAGCCCCGCCCTCTACTCTTCTTCTCTCTATTGCTGCCTTATACGGAGGTGCCGTTGGAGGTTGCACCGGTGGCAGACTGACATGTCCAGCAGGAAGCTTGTATGTTGCATCTGAATCCCATGCCGACAGATCGCCGCAAGCAATGAAGGGAGCTATCCATCGTCTGGGGTCTACTTCATCGTCATCAAAGATGACTTCTGTGATACCATCATCCTGGAGGGTCCGCCGTGTTTGCTTGTTGGAGAACTGTGTGGGTTCCGGGGCATGCATTGAGTTACCGATGCTGGGCGTCCAGCCATCGATTGGTGTGAATCCTTCACAAACAACAAAGGCCTCGATACTGCTGGCACGACTTGCACGGGGTTTAGCAACATGAACGCGCTCGAAGACGGTCTTCAGCTGGGCGTAGATGAGATCAACATTCCTCCCACGGAAGATTTTGGCCACGAATTTCCCTCCTGGTCGAAGTACTTTGGTAGCCAGTGCCAGGGCAGAGTGCAGGAGCTGAGCTTGGATGTAGATGTCGAGGTCGTGGAGGCCTGTAACATCTGGTGCGCCATCACAGATGACCAGATCGACACGGTGCTGTGCATTAGTCTCGTCAAAGGCAGGGTCGAGGGCCTTGAGGAGAAGCGGAACCGTCGAGGGATGGGTAATGTCTGCCTTCAACTGTGTGATACCCTCGAGTGGCGCCATGGGCTGGAGGTCGATGGCTACAATCTTGACATTCTTTCGGGGACACAACAATTTGGATGCCTCCTCCTCATCGTCGACACGTAGTTGCGACAGCCCAGTCTCGACCGACTCCGAATGGTCCTGGCGCTGCAACTTTGACATCTTCTCAACCCATGCACGTCTCCCGAAGCTCTCACCTTTAATGAGCACACGCGACAGCACTTGGCTCCAACTGCCTGGCGCGGCGCACAGATCGACCACACGGGTGCATTGTGATGGTTCCTGGTAGGAGAAAAGATCGAATTGCTCATCAATTTGGATCAACTTGAATGCAGATCGTGCTCGCCAGTTCTGTTCTTTTGCAAGTCTATAGTACGCATCCCGCTTGTCCTTGCTTGATTTGCCCATCGTGGAGGAGGACACTGGCCGCAAATCAAGCTCATGGATTAGTGTTGTCAAAACGTTCGATGATTCTTCACCCTTATTAAGGCCGATGAATGGTCTTGGCGGCCTTGAAAATTTCGTCCTATTATTAGATTTGATTTTTGTTCCGTTGATTTATTGTACCAGACTTACAGATCTCAAAGGAGAGCAACTATGGCAGAGCGGCCTCAATATGGAATTGCTGATGGGCAATCACCGGCATATACTTATGTGCCGAACAGGGGATATGTGAAGATTCAAAATGGAAGTGGCATCCAAGCTGCCAAGAGATCGTTTCAAGACGATGAACAACATGAATGGGACGAGGATTTAGACGACATCCTAGATGATGGTGACAATGACGAGATGGATACAGAAAGACTGATGGCAGCAAACCCGGCGGATCTGACGAAATCGTACAACCGGCAACATGGAAAGAATTACAACTCACAGCAGCTGGGCCCAGGTTACGACATACAGTCCAAGGACGATCAGATCAGCGTGCTGACCAAGCATGCAGCCAAGCTGAGGATCGAGGAGAAATACGCGGGGACGTACCACAGCAGGGGCGCTGACAAGAGCGAGCGGGCGACGGCAGAACAGGTGCTGGACCCACGAACGCGGATGATTCTGCTGCAGATGATCAACCGGAACATCGTCTCAGAGATCAACGGGGTGATATCGACGGGCAAGGAGGCAAATGTGTACCATGCGCTGACAGTTGATGACGAGGGCCGGGAGCTGCACCGGGCGATCAAGGTGTACAAGACGAGCATCCTGGTGTTCAAGGATCGGGAGAAGTACGTGGCGGGGGAGTTTCGGTTCAAGCAAGGGTACAATAAGAGCAGTAATCGGGCGATGGTCAAGGTGTGGGCGGAGAAGGAGATGCGCAACCTCAAGCGCATCCACGCGGCGGGAATTCCGAGCCCGGAGCCGCTGTACCTCCGACTGCATGTGCTGGGGATGAGTTTTGTGGGTAATGCTAAAGGCATATCAGCGCCCAGACTGAAAGACGTGGAATTTGTGGAGGATGCCGGTGCGCGGTGGCGAGGGCTGTACGTCGAGATCGTGGCAAACATGCGGGTCATGTACCAAGAGTGCAGGCTGGTGCATGCGGATCTGAGCGAATACAACATCCTCTACCACGATGACAAGGCCTACATCATCGACGTGAGTCAGAGTGTGGAGCATGACCACCCGCGCAGCCTGGACTTTCTGCGCATGGACATCAAGAACGTCAACGACTTCTTCAAACGCAAGGATGTGGCCGTGCTGGCTGATCGGTCGACGTATGAGTTTATTGTGAAGTCAGCCGCAGCAGCAGCAGCAGCAGCAGCAGCAGCAGTAGCAGGAGGGGAAGGAGGAGGAGGAGGAGCAGGATCAAGTGCTAGTCTGAGCAGTGTGCGGGCGGAAGTGGACAGCCTGATGGCGCAACGCGACGACCAGGGCAGCGAGGACAACGAAGTGGACAACGAAGTGTTCAGGAAGCAGTACATCCCGCAGACGCTCAACGAGGTGTATGACGCGGAACGGGATATCGACCGAATCAAGACCGAGGGTCGCGATGCGTTGGTTTATAAGGACCTGCTGGCTCCCGCGGCCACAAGTCAGAACGGGCCTGCTGATTTGCACCGAGAAGGGGATGGTGATGATGACGGCGACAACGACGGAGAGGATCAAGGAGTGCGGCTTGCGGAAGAAAGTGAGGAAGAAGATGACGATGACGATGACGAAAGTATGAGTGAGTCGAACTCAGACAAAGCAGCACATCAACCGCGAGGGAAGCGGTTCCAGGACAGAGAGGAGAAGAAGGCACACAAGCAGAAAGTCAAGGAGGAGAAGCGGGAGAAGCGGTTGACGAAAATGCCGAAGCAGATGAAGAAGAGGCTAGTCAAGGAGAAGAGCAAGACGAAGCGGTGAAGTGGAAGTGGTAAGTGATAAGCGTGGGCAGCCGAGAGAGAGCACATGTCGATTTGGAATGCGTCTACAGGAAGAAAGCCACAACACTTGATATGAGTGCAGATGTGACGTTGCAGTGGTTTTCTCAAAACGAAACCCTGCCGACAATCACTGGTGTTGGCACTGTGATATTCAAAGAGAGCACAGATGGACGAGCGACCCGCGGGTGTTTCGAAGCTGCATGTCTTCTACGGGCACGAAGCTAATGTTGTTTATTTAGGCAGATGTGACAAGATCAGCGAGCCGGGGGTGGCTGGGCCATGCTAGCTCTGAGGCGCTTCAGTGCGTCATCGACGGTACGCCTTGGCAACTCAGGAATGCTATCATCGGTGACACCATCGGCCCTGGCGAAGGCGAATTGGGGAGGCAGACTGTGCAGGCCGTGCCAGATGTCGGAAGGCAGGAAGTCCCCTTGCTCATTGCGAAACAGCTCACGCTCAGTCAGGTCCTGATTGTACAGCTGGTCCAGCTTGGCGTGGGCGTCGTCTATGATTCGCTCCATCTGCTTCCTGGTGGACCGTCTGCGGGCAGCCTCGACGATCAGCCTGTCGTAGGCATTCAGGAAGTTGCTGTACGTGTCGCAGAGCTCGTGCATGCCGGCAACACCGTCTTCGACCTTTGCCCGGTCTTGAGCCCATCGAGCGGTATGGCGAGCGCTGTCAGCCACGTAGTTGGTCAGCCGGGCGCTAATGGCAGCGAGCCTACCAAAGGCTTCGGCCACATCGGCATAGGCCAGCTCGCAGTTCCGTCTCCAGACCCGGATCTTGTTTAGCTGGCCTTCCATGCTGGCATCACGGTCTTGGATCTCGACTGCCTGGTCGTCCACTTGATCAGCGTCTTCTGCGAGAATATGCAATAGCTCTAGCCGCTCAGCCTCGTTGATTGGCTGGGCTGGGCCGCTAATGCTGGCGTCTGCAACGTCCTCGGGGAGATTACCCTCCTTGATAGTCTTGATGACCGCATCGCCCGCGCCTTCAGTGTGTTTGACTGCAGCGACACAGTGATCAAAGTGCATGACCAGGCTTTCGAGCCCTGCTGCCATCTCATGAGCATGGTCTTCGAGAGTGCGCAAGATTCTGGCCAGGTTGGGCTGGCCCATGTCGCTGTCGGTTGCCGACAGGGCGGGTGGCCTATCAGTTAGGAGCTCATTGATGGCATGTAGATCATCCTGCAGACTACGAAGAGACCTGTCCATGTCACGCTGGTCATCTTGCACGCTATCGATCACCGCTCTCATGGCGGCCCGCACATCCTCGACGGGCTGCTCCTCGACAAAGTCATGCAACGTCTTCTTTGCGCCGACGGCCGCCGCGGCTGCCGTGGGAGGAGGATGGCTTCTGAAGGCATCCTCGATCTTGGTGTGCTGCAGGACGTCGACGCATTCTTGCAGCCGCTTGTCGGCGCCGTCTAGGTCGTTGATGGCCTGGTCAAAGTCGAGGGTGATGGCGTGCGCGCTCTCTTGCAGCTGCAGCTGGATGCCGGTCAGGATGTTCAGTTGTGACAGCAACGAGCGCTGCAGATACCTCGTCCTCGCAATCAGAGCCGCGGTTGACTCCACGGTGGCCCGGGCCTCGCGGATGAACGAGTTAGCGCGGTGGACATTGTGGATGCAGGTCAGGGAGCGTTTTGCCGCCACCAAATAGGAAATTAGGCGCTCGATGGTCACCTCAGCCGGCGCTGCTGGCTTACGCGGCGAGTCGGGCGGCGACGACAACACAGACTGCGGCGGCAGAGGGAACGCGGCCGATTGCGCCATTGGCAGCGCGAATGAGGTCGGGTCATCAGCCTTAGGGCCGATTGTTTTGTAACCGGAGTCCGGGAGCAGCAAACAGCCTGGACGAGGCTGTACGGTGCCAGGAACACGGGTGATTGCGTTGGATATTGGCTGCCCACGTAATGGCACGCAATAGTGCCCAGTGTAGGCGAGCAAAGTGGCTGCCACGCTCGATCTGCTCGACATTTTCCTATGTTCGATATGATGCCATTCGCACGCGATCGCAGCAAATCGGCGCTAGCCATCCACTAAACCCAGAAGGGCGAGATTCTTCGGTCATGCGGCCAATAGGATCGTGTCCGCTCTTTGCCCCACTATTACCACATCAGACCCGCAGACATCCGAAACAGGCTTGGCTTGCGAGCAGCCCCGACAGCCGAAACCCGGTGTGCAGGCAAACGTTCTCGTCTCCCGGCCCGTGACAGGACTAGGAGCAAACATGCCAGTGTCAGCGGTGAGGGATGCGTGTAGAGTGGTGGCAGCGCAGCACAGGGCCATCACAGGCCCCGCTGACGCCCCTGGCTACCACTCCTTCCCCCATATATGTCCTCCAGGCCTCAACTGCCCTGCTAGCTGCTTCTCCAGCGCCCGGTGCGGACTGCTGCTCCGACACCCTCTCCGATACCCGGCCCAACCATGTACTTGGCACTCGTCTTGTGGCCCTGAAGTCGATAAGAAGCTGGCACCGTGCACCGCCGCTCCGTTGAGCCAGCATGGGCGAGCCAGACCGCGAGTACGGTGACGATATGGCAGATGACGGGTGGGAAGAGCGGCCACGCAAGCGGCAGCGAGCCAACTCGGGCGGCGAGCATTTGGCTGGTGCTGTTGCCACTGCCGACCACTTCCATCAGCACGAGCTGCCACATTCCGTCAGGTTCACAAAGGACAAGAACCTGGCGGCAGCGCCCATTTCCAAACTGGCGCCACTAGCGGTCACGCCGTTCCTAACCCGCCAC
Organism: Chaetothyriales sp. CBS 134916; assembly: GCA_003709845.1. Lineage (NCBI taxonomy): Eukaryota > Fungi > Ascomycota > Eurotiomycetes > Chaetothyriales > Domatiomycetaceae > Domatiomyces > Domatiomyces globalis. Next base: position 39,706 of record QQXO01000028.1, read on the forward strand.
GTCCCTTCACAGTATGCGCCACTGGGACCGCGGCTAATGGAGGAAGACTCGGACACGCAGACACAGACGCAACTGCACTCCAAACCTCAGCCAGACCCGAACTCGAAGTACTGCTACCGCCACCGCCCGGACATGCTGTGCCGCAAGCAGGCCGACGAGCCATCGATGGAGGCCTTGCAGAAGGTGAGCTGCGCACGCCTCGCTCGCTCGCTGCTTCAGCAGCCGCTAACCGACGGGATGCAGGGCCTCGAAGCCATACCCCAGGAGGACCGCCAGGGCATCGTGCAGGTCTGGTCGCTCTACTCGGCCGCCCCGGCCAAGCACCGCAAGCTCATGCTGCAAGGCATCCTGGCCCAGTGCTGCTTTCCTCAGCTGTCGTACCTCTCGGCCAGCGTGCGCGAGCTGATCAAGATCGACTTCCTCGCTGCACTGCCTGCCGAAGTCTCATACCGTATTCTGTGTTTCCTCGACACCGCTGCCCTGTGCAAGGCCGCCCAGGTCTCGCGCAGGTGGCGCCAGCTGGCCGACGACGACGTAGTCTGGCACCGCATGTGCGAGCAGCACATTGATCGCAAGTGCACCAAGTGTGGCTGGGGCCTTCCCTTGCTCGAGCGGAAACGACTGCGTGCGACCAAGCGGCAGATGCAGCTGCGCGCTGCTGGCTGTGGCCTCCTCACTGACGGCCCATCACCCACCGCTCCGGTAGCTGATCACGACGAGAGTCCATCCTCGGGCTCCGAGCATCGGGATCCCGCCCAATTCTGTGATATCGAGAAGTCGCCAAATGGCCGACTGTCGCCGGTCCTGCACCGGCCAAAGCGATCCCTCGACCAGGACGGCAGCTTCCGAAAGACACGGCCGTGGAAAGACGTGTACAAGGACCGCTTCCGGGTAGGCACCAACTGGAAGAACGGCCGATGCAGCATCAAGGTGCTCAAGGGCCACACCAACGGCGTCATGGCTCTGCAGATCCTCGACCACATCCTGGCCACCGGCTCCTATGATGCCACCATCAAGATCTGGGACCTCGACACAGGCGAAGAAATCCGGACGTTAACAGGCCACACTATGGGCATTCGCTGCCTCCAGTTCGACGAGCAGAAGCTTATCAGCGGCAGCCTCGACAAGACTATCAAAGTCTGGAACTGGCGCACCGGCGAATGTAAGGCCACCTATCACGGCCACTCGGACGGCATCATCAGCCTGCACTTCAACGGCAACATCCTCGCCTCTGGCGCCGCCGACAACACCGTGCGGCTGTGGAACTTCTCTGACCGCTCCTCCTTCTGCATGAAAGGCCATACCGACTGGGTCAATTCAGTGCGCGTTGACACGGCCTCACGCACTCTTGTGACCGCATCCGACGACTGCACCGTCAAGCTGTGGGACCTTGATTCTCGACGCTGCATCCGCACCTACGAAGGCCACGTGGGCCACGTGCAGCAAGTCCTGACCCTGTCGCCCGAATTCGACGCTGAAGAGGACCTACCCCCCAACAGCCCAAGCAGTGACGGCCCAGCCTCGCCCCACCTGCCCGTCTTCTCTTCTCAATCCCTCGAGCCCCTCTCCGACCTCTTTCCCTGTGACCCCACCCCACCCCCCCCCCCCAAATACATGCTCACCTCCTCTCTCGACGCAACAATCCGCCTGTGGGAAGTCGCGTCTGGCCGCTGCATCCGCACCTACTTTGGCCACGTCGAGGGTGTCTGGACCATTGCCGCTGACACACTGCGCATTGTCTCTGGTGCCCATGACCGGACCGTCAAGGTCTGGGATCCCCGCTCAGGCAAGGCTGAGAAGACCTTTGCTGGCCACACTGGCCCGGTCACCTGTATTGGCCTGAGTGACAGCAGGATGTGCTCTGGTGGAGAGGATGGCGATGTCAGATTGTATAACTTTACTGATTGAACGACAAAAGCGAACCAACAGAGCGTGTCATCTTCTTACTAGCTGTTATTGATCACTCCAACGGTGTTTAAGTGGCGCTGGAGCTGGAACTGGAGCTGGAGCTGGAGCTATTTCCGAGCTTTTTACTTGGGCGGCTAAAATCCCATATGCACTCGCTCTGTACGTTTTATACACCAAATTCGTAGCAATACGAAAAGCATGAGAAGAATTGTAGGATAATCTCCCGTACCCCCAAGGTACTGTATTTATTATACTTTGAAAACTGCAGATCACTACGTACAATATCAACCCCTTAATGCAAGGCTGCGCCTTGAACTCCTTCTACCCTGCCTCCTCATCGTACATACATACATTCTTCTCATGACAGACCATTTCAACGCATCAATCCACCTAGAAAAAAACAGCTAATTATCAATTGTCTTCGTTTATGCATCGCCACCACCACCACCACCACCACCACCACCCGTAATCCTTCTCACTCTTCTAGCTGCACCCTCACCTAATACCATGATCTTGCCCTCGGCCTCCAACGCCTTAACCGCATCGCCAAACTCCACACCCTCGACTTGGTCTACGGTAGTCGAGTCACTCACCTTCCGGTACAAATCGCCATACCGGACGTCCCCACCACCGCCGCCAACGTGCGCGTGGGCATCAAGGGTGCGCAGGATTGCGCGCTTCAGATCCTCTTTCCGCTTGCGGTCCGCCGCCGAACCCCCTTCGGAGAGCAAGCCCATGTCGATCAGGCCAGTGCGCGCGTCTGTCGCCGACGCTTTGATCGCCGACTTGATCAGCCGCACTGCTTCGGTCACGTCGCTCACTTCCACTGTCTCGCTCAGGCGCATCTTGGCGTGTGCTTCCGACAGCCGGATCATTGACTCGAGCTGCCGCGTGGTCGCCGTGATGCGACGGTCTGACGCTTGTAGCGCGTTGCCGAGACTGCGCATCGCCACGTAGGCGTCCGCGAGCGCGGCGCCGGCTGCTGCCGTCAGGGTTGGGTGGACGTGCGCGCGTGCATAGGAGATGTATCCGGTAAGGAACTCAATCGGCTATTACCGCGAGAAAGCGGTTAGTTCAAATTGTAAGAGAGAGAGGGAAAGAGCGACTTACCAATACTTCTTCCTTGGCAGCATTCTCAGGCGTGTCCTCCAAGTACATGCCTACCAGATGCTTGGCCATGCGCCGGTCGTTGACCTCATCGACGCGGTCGAGAACGAGATAGACCAAGTCGAATCGCGACAACAGTGTAGGTGGAAGATCGATGTTTTGAGGCACCGGCAGATTCGGGTTGTATTTGCTCCCAATCGGGTTCGCAGACGCAAGAATCGATGTGCGCGCGTTCAGCGTCGTGATGATGCCGGCTTTCGCAATCGACACCGTCTGCTGCTCCATTACCTCGTGTAGCACCGACCGCGTCGAGTCGTTCATCTTGTCAAATTCGTCGATGCAGCAGACCCCACCATCGGACAGAACCAGGGCGCCGGACTCGAGCACTAACTGTTTGCTTTCAGGGTCGCGTGTAACGTACGCCGTCAGACCTACGGCCGACGAGCCCTTGCCCGACGTGTAGATGCCTCGTGGCGCAATTTTGTGCACGTACTGTAGCAGCTGCGATTTGGCCGTGGACGGGTCGCCGCAGAGGAGCACGTTGATGTCACCTCTGTACTTGGGACTGCCTCCCTTCTCGAAGCTCTTGTTGGTGCCACCAAATAGCTGCAAGAGGATGCCTTTCTTGACGTCCTCCAATTCGTAGATGCTTGGTGCTAGCGACCGCGAGAGCAGCTCATAAATATCCGGACGCGTAGCCGTCTCCTTTATCCTTGCTTCCTCCCCAGCAGTCACTTTCCTCACCTGCTCAGTTTGGCCGGCCACATGCTCAGCCAGCTCCTCCTCAATAGTACTGGGGTCGACACCCAGCCTCTTCTTGTCTGTCTTCTGAATGTGGACGACATCGAGATACGTCTTGAACAGACTCTTGACTGTTCTCATCCTGGGGTTAACCCTCACTGGGTTCGCTCTGAAGATGCCAGTCGCCTCAATACGATCGCCAGCCTTGCAAACATCAACCAGCTCATCATACACACACAGACTGACTGAATGCGGCGTCTGCCCATCTGGCACCGCGTCTGGTGTCTCTTGCAACTTGATGACCTGTTTGTCGGCGAAGAGACACAGGTTATGAATGATTTCCATGCTATTCTTGCTCTTGCATACCGCACGATCACATTCGGTCGGCTCAGCAATCTTGCCACGGTCAATGTCAACCTTCATAACTTTGCCGCACACCTGGCATCGGAAGTATGCCTGCTTCATTTCCGGGATCACGGGTGTGGTGCGCAGCACGAGGCCCTTAATGGCGATCAGTTTGTCGATATCGTTCGGGTCGAGGTCGCGCATGTTGACGGTTTTGTCGAGGCCAAAGGGCACTGTTTTCCACGAAATGGCTTCAACGGCCTCAATCAGATTCGGTACCTGTTCTGTCATCGCTGGAGCGCCGTTCTCTGCGTCACTGCTAGGCACACGCGGCACAGAGCTCCCACCTCGAACTCGGAGCTGGCGAAACTCTCGTTGCAGACGTTGCATCTCTTGGTTTGCCAGGTCGAAGGCCATATCTTTCACACCTTGATCCATGACGGTGATGATCTCGGCCGGGTAGTCTTGCAGCTGATGCCACAGCTTAAGGGTGGCAGGATATGCCTTGAGATTTTTGACGTCCAGATTGAGAATGCCGATACCCAGGTCGCGCATATTGTTCATCATGACCACATACTCTTTTTCCTCGGCCACTGGGCCCAACATATTGGTTTCCTCTTCGGTGGCACCATCTGCCCACATGCGATACTTCCTGGCGTAGTTGTAGAGAAAGTTTTTGAAGGCAGATATGGCATCCTCAATAGAGACATTGGTCCCCCAGAGAAACTTGGTAGAGCCGCCGCCAAGTACGTTAGCCTCAGACGTGTCTGGGTTCAGATTAGAAAATGTGGCCTCAGATGCTCCCTCGTCTTGTCGCAACGGCACGCCATCTTCATTTACATAAATCCGACTTCGCCCTGCGGATGCTAAGTCAAATATGTCTGAATGGATGTCGCCTCGTCGGCTGTAGCGTCCACCGCCATCTTGGCGGAAGAACAAGCCACTGCTGCTTGAGGGTGTTTGATCGCGATTGTGCTGCGAGTGGCGCTGTGGCGAGGAGCTCTCTTCATATCGCACGGGCGACGACTCTGTCCTCGCGTCAGTTAACACACTTGGTCACTTCTCTCACCGCGGCATCAATCTGCTGACCTTGCATGGGCTGCGCTCTTCCAGCTCTCGGCGTGGTTTCCCTGTCTCCATTGACACTGCTCGACTGCCGTGGACTGCTTGGCACCAATCCAGCCAGACCGCCATCCCTTGACCGCTGACTCACATGTCGCGGCGAACTGGGCATCAAAACGTCGCCCAATTGCTGACTCAAGACCTGAGACGCGTCTGACTTGGCTGGCGAGGACGCTTGGGCAAACATGGGTGACGATGAAGCGACTGCCGAGCCATGGCCACGGGCGCCCAGGGGTGTGGCTTGAGCCGCTTGGGAAACGGGAGTGGACGATTGCGATTTGCGGGAAGAACGGCCACGACGATGGCCTGAGGGCGTCGATGCTGCCGACATTGTGTTGGTTGTGGATGGATGACCCAGAGATCGAACGCTATAGAGGGGAAGGAGGGGAACCCGTCGCCAGATCAGATGTTGCGCGACGCGTCGTCGAAATCACTTTACGCGTGACGCGCGGTCTTGGCGGCAAGAGCTACAGTTTACAGTACCGGTATTAGATAATTAACTGTCAAATATGCGCTTGCTATTGGCTGGGCAGCGCCAAGACGGATAGCTGCGACCCGCACATCCGATTCTTTGAGATCGCTCATTCAGAGCCCCATACAGTAGATAGATCAACAAGACTCACTCGATCTGACCAGAGGGATATATCGTCGATCAGAGGAGCCTCTATGGATCGATCGCCATCAGGCGATCATCTGAGGTAAGATACGACCCCGTATCTGACAATTACAGTACCGGTATTCTGGCCGCACGTGCTGAGATTCGCTTACATGCAGGCTCTGGATTCATCCATGCTCTAACTTGAGGTATAGTCTCCGCTTCTGCCACCCTCTGACTCTGGTTCTCTCTTGATCGATGGTAAGTAAGGTAATGGCTCCCACAAGCTTGAAATGTCCCGTAGATGGAAGTGGCTGGCGAATCAGAGACGTCCTACCACCCGATATGCTTGACCTCGGCTTTCAATGCTCCACATTTGCACCCATTTTTCTACCGTATTTCTTCTCACTGTCTCTCCTTAGCTTCTTTATTCTTGCAACCTTCGCACTAGGATTGACACAAGCAACGATGGCCAGAAGAGCAGTGGAACAAAGACAGCCTTGAACCTTTGCCATATTGTGATATATATTTACTGGAGTACTGTGTCCCCAACTCAGGTCATCTCAGGCAGGCATGTCTCCTGCAACTAGTCCATCTCGACCGCCGGTCTCAAGACTTTCATCCCAAGCCAGAATGCAATTCGACCGTAGGAGCGAAATCTCCTAAGTGATTCATTTCGAGTCCACACCACGACTAAACAACTGCTTTTGGATCCCATCCATTCCAGTCTCTGCTCAAACTCTGTCTATGACCAGTTCGCTCGCCGCTCGAGACCCCACTGAAAGAACAGCAAATCAAAACTGACCTTAACAAAAAGCAGATCGCCGCCAAACGCCGTGCGCGGAGAGAAGATCAAAAACCCCAGTATGCTTGGAGAAATGAAGGGGCGCTAAAAAAACAAGAACAACATCTAAATCATGTCGATAATGGACTGGATCCATCGTCGGCTGCGTATCAAATTGATTGATGCCCCTTCCCAGTCGTCAAAAAGACAACGAGTCGTATGTGCAAGGTAGGTCTTCAGACAGGTGGTTGAAGCAAACGCGGTTCATGCTCGGATCGAGGTAGGCGCTTCGGCCATCAGCTGACTCGAGGCGTGGTACGGATAGCCAAAGGCAGGTGACGTAGAACGAGAGCCATTGCACGATCCGAGAAGCGGCATCGGGGATGACGATCGAGAGTTAGATGGACTGTAGTGCCTGAGGGTCGAAACCTCTGACACTAAGGTCTCATGTGGAGTCGGCATTGGTGACCCAGACTCCGAGGCTGTGGATGCCGGACTTGGTGTATTAACTTCAGGGGCCGAAACGTCGTCAATGGCACCATCCACCAAGTTCAGAGCAGTCCTGGTGAGAGACGGGCTGGACTTTGGCGTCCCAAACTGTTGCACTAGTCAGCGATCACCGGATTTGCACTTCCTCGCTCTTGCCACGGGTACCTACAAAGCAGTACTTCTCCACTAGTTCGCGGTAGGACTGAGAAGAGAGTGAGGGTTTCTCTGAAAACAGAGCAGCCGGCTTGGATGAGGCCTGAGCCACAGCTGAAGCTTTGGAGACCGAGTCAGCTTGAACTGCGGGCACACCAGACTCAGGCTTGCGAGCAGCTGCATCCGAGACTGGCTTTGTCGGTGCCTTAACTGCAGGAACTTGGTGGGAAGACTGCTTTGTATCTAAGCTCGGAAGTGAGCTGTTCTGATCTCCCATATGTGCATATGCACCATTCCTCGCAGCGCTCAAAGACAAGCTGAAGTCATAACGATAGCCAAACTTGGCACCGCCATGTTTCTTGCGGCCTGGAGAATCCAGCACGAGCTCTGACCCGGACCGAGGACTTTTGAACTTGATCGAGGGCTCACCCATCAAGACGGTAGGTGGTGCTGACAATGTGAAACTGTCGAACCCAGTCGTAAAGTCATCAAATGACGCCGGAGACGACTTGGGTCGCGAGCTCTGCGACGAAGGTTGGGTGCCACTTCGCGGAAGGGCAGTCAGCGGCCGCGCCCCAAGGCCAGGCATGCCGTTCTTGCCATATTGAGGCTTGAGTTTCTTGGTAAAGTCCACCTGGTAGTTGTAACCACCGTTATTATCCCAGAACTCTTGTCCATTGACGTTGTACCTGACGCAAAAGAACAGGGTCTTGTTTGCCAAATTTACTTGGTCGGCTAATTGCAGGCTGAAAGTGAACCGATCGAGCCCATCGTTCTGTTGCGTCCGTCTGACGTCATGACTGAATTCAGCAACGAGCTCAGATGTCGTCTTCCAATAGTCGAAGGTGAACCTGGTGACGACAGACTTGTGAAAGGCAAGGTTTTGAACGGCGATACAGCCTATCAGATTCTTGTTATCGGATGACAAGAAGACTCGCTCAACCTGTACCACTTTGGTCTTTCGACTTTCCGGCCTTATGGAAGAGAAGTTGGGGAGCCTGATTTCCCACTCGAAGGGTTGCTGTCTGAGGCGGGCGCCGTCCTCGTCAGAACCGAATGGGAATTCATTCTCACTCTCGTAATTCTCGACCGGCGACGAGCCAGCACTGACAGCCAGAGGTCGGTCGACTTGCAGGAAGTGACGGACATGCTCCAGGTGTGAGTCAAAATGGACGGCTTTGGAATAGGTTGGAGTCCCGGGCATACTCGATGGCCTGCGATGAGATGCCGGTCGAAGAGCGGGTCTGACCAGCTCGCCCGACTTCTTGCGCAACATGGGTGGACGAGACTCGCCTCCACTTCCATCGCTGTCTTCATCCGACTCCGGTCGAAGCTTACTGAGTGATGTTGGGACTATTAATGTCGAAGCTTCAAGGACAATGTTAGAGTCTGTGTTGGACCTGGAATGTGCGATCTTTCTGGCTTCCCTGGACAGAGGCGGCCGGTTGGCGCTACGAGGACCATCAAGCTGCTCGCCAATGAGCTGTTCAGCAACTTCGATGCGAGCCTTGTCCTCCTGCGTGCGGTTGGGGGACGACTCCTTTCTTTGTTTGATGATCTGGATGGCCGCTTGCAGCTCCTTTAAGTTGTCATCCTCCAGGTGTCTGATCCGTCCTCTGCCGTTGTCTTCATCATCACTAGTGTGCACAGAGTCGGGAGGAGAGATGGTCATGCCGGGAGGAATTCGGGCGTTGTTTACGGGCGGAGGAGACGTGCGAAGGCTACAGTGAGGGTCAAACCCGCTGGCTTCCTCGTATGCCTCGCCATTATGAACAACTTCTTTTGGGGGATCGTTCAATGAAGGACTCCGCCGATGCTTGGTCAGGTAAGATTGTGAGGCGCTGGATCGGGGTAACTGCGGTCGGTTGGCTGTGGCGGTAGCATACTCGGCACATAGATGCTTTGTCTGGGTGGAGGACTGGGACCGGCTGGGGGTGGGACTATTGGGCTTGGAAGCTGCAGGAGAGGTCTGAGCTGGGGGTGTGTAAGGCATCCGGACGGTGGTCAACGTCAGAAGGATCGAGACCAGGGCCGGAGGGAGGATGTGAGAAATCAGGGCCTCATCAAGAGCAACCCAAGTAAGAAAGCAAGCGAGCTAATAATGACACTGTTAATAACAACGAGCAATAAGTAACAGGCAACAAGGATATAGGTGAAGCAGATGTATTATGTGTTGGGTGGTGAGAGGGTAGTGGGAGTGATACGGAGGATCAGCCCACCAGTGGAGCTTGGGTTGGATGGATCCGAGTTCCGGTGGGATTGAAAACCTGGACCTGCTTGGCAGTCGGTGCAACAAAGTGGTCGGAGAGCAGTGCTGTTAGATGATGAGGCATAAAAGTTAACTCACAATTAAAATAGGTGTGCAGATAATGCCTCTTTGCTGTGTAAGCGCCAGTATCAACTGCGATAAGGGCATGCAACAGAGCAGAGCAGTGAGGGGTGTGTGGAAATAAATGCAGCAACAGAAGAATACCACGGGATCAAGAAGATCAACCGTACAGTACCCTGGCTGTCGTAGTGGCGGTGGGAAGTTGCTCGAGGACTAGAGGAGTCACTCGAGATATGGCAGGTAAGAGGGTCGAGGCCGCCTCTTTCCTCTTGACCGTTCGTTCGATCGTTCTGTGGCCTAATCACCACCAAAAAGAACTCGAAAATATCAAGGGTCCGCCAGTGCCCACGCTGTTTCCTTCTCTTTCCGCGGCCTCTGAGAATAGGCAATGGTAGCCTAGGCAGCGAGGAATGATGGGTGGAGGAGGGGGGGAGGAGGAGGGGGACGGTGAGGTGATGGAGCGAAGGTATTGTGAGTTATGAATATGAAAACGCTAAAAGGTGTTGGGTCTGGAGCGCCCCAAATCAGGAAGCTTGGGTGGCGAGTGGGCGATTCGTCTGGGCGTCTCGATGGAACACCAGCGGGGGCCGCGCTGCGTGGAGACCTGAACCACGATCGGCGATTATTGCAGCTGCAGGCAAAATACAGGGTAGCAAGGATAAAGCTTTAGCGCCGCGATTTCGACATACGATACCTTTCTGAATGTTGAGTCGTTGACCAGCACTCATGCAACTACACGACAGGGTGCAGGATACTGGCAAGGGGATGCTTTATGCCACTTGCTCCTGCAGCACGATGCCCGCGGAGAACCCCAGCATCGCTCTACCGCCAACACCATTGTTCTCTAGAATATTATTGAAACTCACGCTGCATCTGGAAGCAGTCAAGCGAAGATCCCACAGAACGCGGCGGCGGCGCACGGTGGTGTGACAAGTGACATGTGGGTCTCGACAAGGAAGATTTGTACTGCGACTGTGCACAACTCTCCGCTGTCGGTAAGCGGCATCTGTCCAGCCTGCCAGCCTGCCCTTATCTCCTCTTCTGACACTGCGAACTCTGCCGAGCAGCAAGATCGGGTCTGATTAGTGGGCTGGAGCACCAGGGATGCTCTGGGATGCCGCCGCTGTCAAGCGCCCAACCCCGTCAAAGTACCCGCAAACGTGTCGGCCCCACTCAATACTGCCTTCGCCGCTTACTTCGGCGAGCACATATCGGAATCTAGAAGTAATATCTCTCATGTTTTCGGCATGGCAGCGCCGTGCTCCGGCCACCAGCCAACTGCTCAGAGTGTTTGTGTGTTGTTGATTCTTTTAGCGACACCGCCGCCCATTGTGAGCAGTAGTACCAGCAAGCTGGTCCAATTGCAAAAACCCACCGACTCGCCTAATCAATCTCCAACCAGGCGCAAACTTTTCCCTCTCTGGGAACCACGGACATGGGTCAGCCCAGCTTGCACAATATCTCGTTATCGACTTTCCACTACAGTACCATACAGAGTAGAAATTACATGAAATGAGATATCCGCGAACGGCATGGGAGATGAGCGTGGTGTTGCTGTTCTTCTCTCCAGGCTGAAGAGGCGCCTCTCGCTCTATAAACATGGATGGGCAGCAAACTGGCTTTGTGCCTTCGAGGTGCCAAGGAGAAAAGGCTCGGAAGGCCTTATCCGCCGCCAAGGTCCCCAACGACAAGAATTTCTGTTTCATCCTGGCGCCGAGTGGACTCGCCGCTGTCATCTCTCCTCTGAGTAGAATTCACTAAGATCATACGAAGAACGTGGTAACATGCTGACAAACTGGCCAACGACATCATGACTTCGTGTCACGAGATCACGTTGCAAAGCGAGCGAGCCGTTGATGGCTTGGATGGGTTGATGGATACGGTACAGACCAAGTCAGCCTTCTTTGGACTTCTGAGTAATCTGAATCTAGTCTTGGCAGAAGCCCCTCATTCGTATCACCACTCACAGCTACTGCATGCGGCCTCCAGGTTGTGCCCGGACTGAGGATGGCTTCGGTCAGTTCCACTTTCAACCCCACAAAATTTGGCGAGCCTTTGTTTTGGGGGGGTTGCTGAGTCGAATGAACTTCGGGGTACAATTCCGCTTGCTACCGGCGGTGAGCAGAATGTTTTTGCCTCGCCATTCGTCCCAAGTCACCGCCGCAACGAGCTTGAGCTTGGCTCGAGCTCAACAGTACTGCCTTCGAGTGGATTAAATTTGCAAACCGGTAATTAACCTTGATTTTGCTAACATCTCGCACTCGTTAACAGGGCTCGCCTACACTTCGTTCAATCATGTTTGTGCTGAGTAAGATTCAGGCTTTGATTATTATTAGAATGACGAATCTACAATTTCATTGCACAACGAGCTCTTACCAGAGTATGTTGAATGCTCCTATTCGCCTGCCGAGAGTCGTGACCCGCGAAATCTGCGCTCATACTCGCTCAGTGCTTGTTTCAGGGTTGCGACATAATAGTACCAGAGTCGCATGCAACCTGTAGACCGACCGGTGGCTGCTGCACTGCCAATCCGCAGAGTGAGAATTGTCGCGGAGGCCTGATCGTATCCCTGAATGGAGATCAATTTGGATATCACGGCATGGTCAGATGGTGCGATAGGCAGGGTGTGCAGGTGCGGACCAGGATCTGCACCACGGTTGCGCTTCGTGGAGATGAGAGTGTGGAGGATCTAGATCGCTGGTCTCCTGCTGATCCTTAACAAGGGCCAACGAAACCAATCCACATCGATTTTGCCAGGTATAGACAGACTCCCATGTAATGTCTTAACTCTGTGAAACTCTCCAGACAAATTCAGGCACAACAACATTCGGTGCCCGCAAACCCTTCAAGACTCTTTACCTCTTTAGAGGGCTATTTGCTTAGCGCACTTTACTGTAACATGTTATAAGCTCGTCACCTCAAGAACCAGAGTTTTACCCTTGGGACGTGGCGAGGGAGTCCGAAGATCTCTCAAGAAAAACCGAACATCGCAAACCCTAGCCAGGTGAGGCGTCAAGCCAAAGAAATCTTGTCTGCATGGTGGCGCAGAAAGCAAACCTTGCTGCACGAAAAGCATTTGATAAGACTGGCAGCCCCCATTCTTTTACGAAAATGATACAATTATTACTCTGCAACATACGGACCTTTGCAGCCTCAATGACCCTAGGATCCCAGCTCGACCCCACGACACCTGCAGCAACAATCTTGAGAGGCAAAAACTCTCCAAATAGTCGGGAAACGGTAGGTGCTGAGGAAAAGACAACGGCGCTAAACAAGCGCCTATGCAAGCCACAGCTCCCAGCATCACGGTCCACTGCAGCAAATCCATAATTAAAGCAACCACAAATGGAACTCAGCAAAAAAATTTGATGAGGTCCACACACCAATAGTACAATAGAAACCACTTATTGCTCTAACATCTCCATTCTGGTCATTTTTCGCCACCTCCCCATGTCTCTGTTACAAATGCCATCGTCATGCCCCGCTGGATGTGTCAGCGAACGCAGCGCCAAAAATTGTTGGGGAATGAACACATCGGCCACTGGCAACTGCTCTTGCAGACCAGCCTGGAAGCTTGCCCCTCTAACCTGAAAATTATAGCGGGGTGCATTAGGGGCTTTCACAGGGCCTACTCTTGACATGTGATATTACTGGAATACAAACACCCATTCACAGACAAGCGAAGCCATGCTGATGACCTAATAAATTTCTATTTCTATTTAGACCTTTCTAGTAACTCTTGACTGAGCATTCCACGGCATAAGCGGGACGTGCCGTCAAGTTTCGAAAAGCGTACGATATGACTTTTTAGATAATCGCCAAAATATGAAAGCGATCAGATGTGAACAGTGCTGGTCAACCAACTCACGTGCCACATCAATCATAGATTGTTGCAACGGCTTATCACTAACTTACCCCAGATCTCGGGAGCCGTTCCGGAGGATCACAAAGGACAGGATGCCCGTACATTCCTGGGCGTCCTGATTGCCAGCACATTTGCCACGTTTTTACACCGTGGCGTACGTATTCGTCACGACGTGAGCCAAGAATCGCCACTGTATATCAGATGATGCGACCTCAGACCACCCACTAGAAACAGCAATTATGCGATACATCTTACCACCTCTGCTACAAGCAAGAATGAGACCGAGCCTGACAATGGCTCCTGCATTACAATGTCCCCACACACCATAAGCGGAGCATCGGGCGGGATGTGAATCGTTTCAGGGTGTCGTATATCGATATTGCAATGTGATTTTAACTTCATTATTGCATTTACACCTTCCGTGTCGTCCAAGATCCAGTTCACTAGGGTAACCGTAGTATCTGTTTTCCTCTATCCCCATCGCGGTGTTAACTACGTTATATTACTAGGTATCAGTGATTCTCTTTCCATATCAGTTTTTTGGCCCCAAAACCATCACCGGCTTGACATAAACCTTCATGAGTTCCATTTTCGTAATGCGTCCTCCGGTGGCAGCGGCAACATTGTCGTCCTTAGTCTCAGTCAGGGCTATCTCCTCTTCTGCCATGAAGCAGCCCACGTCCCCCAAGCGCTTTAATGCGTCCTCATGCGCCTCGTTGATCTGTTTCAACATGCCTGAGTAGTCGAAAAAAAGGGTCCCTTGCTCCGTGATATAAGAGTGCTTGTGTTCCTCAACGGGGAAGAATTGGCTGTACCACGTCATAAAGTCCTCCTTAGCCATGCGGTTGGCCGAGGCCAGATTGCGGTGAATGACGGGATCGGGGCACCGTTCAATTGTGGTAGTAGTGGCAGTAGGAGCATCGCTAGAGAGGCCAGTGTCCACAATACAGTGGTTGTTGTGGTTGTTGGGCTGCTCCTGTGAGGAGAGAGTCGCTGTACCCACTACAAGCGAAGTATTCGTCGTAGTGGCAATGGTGGTAGTGGTAATCTTCTCCCATGTAACTTGATAGACTTCATCGCTCTCCGCCAATTGCCGCTTGCGGGCCTTGCTGGCGGCAAGCTTGCAAGTATCAACCAAGACTAGCTCACGGTCAGTCCATAGGCGAGCCTGCACATCATGGTTGGCACCAATCGTCAATACCTGTTCATAGAGCCCTTTGTGGTGTCGATGCTGGAGCTCGAAGTGGTCATCCAAATTACCCATATACTCGCGGTGTAGGGACTTGATGACGTCCTGCAGATAGACTGTCGCATTTCTGAGTTTCCAGAATGTTTTGAAAGTGATAATATCTCCATCGTTGTAGCTCTGGGTGCCGACAAACTGGCCCCTGATAGTATATTTGTAGAGCTGAACGGTACCATCAAAGCTTGACACGGAGGGCCTGCTCGCAGAAGATATGTCGGAATCAGTATCGTTCCAATCAGAGAGCTCGACCTGCTCTTCATCTCCTTCTTCTTCTCCAGTCACGACAACTCTGCCGGCCTCAAGGGTTCTCTGCTTCATCCGAGCAACTAGTTCGGGGTCAAAAAGCTGACTAACTGGTGCGCTCACTCGAGCCTCGTCGCGCTCCCTCGTATCTTCTAGTCTCTTAGTCTCATTCATGTCTTGGTTCTCAATATTCGCACCTGAAGGCTGCCCGTGGTGCATAAAGTCAGAGCTTTGCTGTGAAATTTGATCTGCTCTATGCTCTGGTATGTCACTTCCAGAGCCATCCTCATTATTGTCCTTCCTAGTACACTGGGTGTTACTCGCTGGAGCCCTTGCCTGAAATACCCTCAGGGTTTCAGAGAGTGCGTGAATCTCCCTGTCACCCTTAGTATGTCTCTTTGCCCTTGTTCTTGGAGTTGGATGACTGCCAAGATCAATTTTCATACCCTTGGACGGAGCTTTGGGGGTGCAGCCATTGCTTTCCTCTACAACTCTGTCAAAGTGATATTTTTTGGCATGGTTGCACTTGACGGACGGTTGCCTCGGTGATGTCTTCTTAATGGGAACCTTCTTTGAGGTGTATCTTGTTTTCTGCAGATTAGACCGCTGGGTAGATACCTCATGGATTTCATCATCAATTCTTTTCAATGCAGCTAAAATCTCTGAGGCTCGCCGCGAGCCCAGATACCCCTCGTAGAGCTCTTCGACTTTGTTGTGATCATCAGGTAGGTATGTCTCGTTGATTCGTCCAATACGAGCCAGCATATTGTCTCTGATTTGTTGCATCCTTGATCGCATGGCCCTCCCTGGCTGGCCTTGATCAACCACAAGGTGGACAAACTTTTTACACTCCTTGAGCTCATCTTCATCTTTCGTAAAAAGCTCACCAACGGCGCAGAGCGTTGCAATGTAATGAAAGATATTCTGAATGATCTTGAGATCTTTCTTCTGTGATTTGAGACGGTCCACCTCTTGGGCAACTTGGCTCCTATCATCTATATCGATAGTCAGTCTCTTGCCGAGTATGCAATCATTGTTAGCCACTTTTAAACTGCAGCTTGTTGATCGGCGCTCGAGGATAGTATGCTTTTTCGTTTGTACATGTCGAAGTTCTAATGAAGTGGGATTTTGTCTCCATCGTGGAACGGGCACGGCAGGCTGAATTCTGTTGTACATATCCGCTTCGATCCCGGGGGATGAGGGTCTGTCTCCCGCAGATAGAGGTGTGAATTGTAATGAAGCGGACTGATGTGAATCAGATAGTGCATGGCTTACTTCCGGATGAGCACCAGATCTCCCTGTCAAGCTCCATAGACGTGATTCTCTTTGCTCGAGACCAAGGAGAGATAGCTCTGCACCTTGATGATGATTATCCGAGCTCTGTAGATGGCGAGATTGCGTCCTCCAACTCTGGGCCGCATCTCTCGAACATGAATTGAAGGCTGGGCGACTCGAGGACCTCGAACTGTGCGTGCATGGTGTCGCTGTTCTGTTAGCATGACCATACTCAGCCGTAGCTTGACAACGTTTATAACTTTGGGAAATGTCGAGTAATGCCTCGATATCTGTCTCGTTTTCCGATACTAGCTCATCATTGTCCTTATTTTCGACAAGCAACTGGTCGCTAGAATGGATATCTCTTTCGCAAGAACTTTTGTAATTCAACTCACGAGTTATTGATAACATCTCCTTCATTGCGGACACATCGTTGTTGCTCTCAGTCTTCGGTTTGGACATTGACATGTTCAGGAGTCTGGCAAGATTCCTGACAAGGCTTTCGTCACTAGGATCTAAACTTGATGTTGACGTATCCGGCAGAGTCTCGGGTAGAAATTCAGGGCCTTGGTTGAGTGTATCCACCTTAGCAGCAGACTGGCTGGTCTCGGGCAGTAAGGAGTTCTCGGCATCAATCACGTTTTGGCTAATAGCTAAACGACGCTTCTTAAGTGCTAGCTGCGGAGATGAGGAAGTAGGTGGTGTTGTTGATGAAAGTCCAACACTGTCTGCCAGCTTGGCAGGCTGGATATACGTCGGCTGAAACTGGGTAAGGGCAGCCTTTCTCTTTCTTGTAGACACAAGTATGTCCCCTTCGAGATCAATGGTTTCCCATCCTGTTTGCTCTCTGATCCGCACCATGACATCTTCTCTGCTGAGTGGAGGTGAAAGTCGGCAACAAGGCTCTAATCTGATATCGGTATTGGGTGGAGTCAACCATCTAGATGGTGGATCTTGAATGTTAGGCGGCATCGTGAGCTGTGAGAGCTGCCGACTTGGAACAGCAGAATGTGATAGGCCGTAGAAAGAACTGCTGCGATTCTGGACCACTATTCTCGTCGAGTCCAGGAAAGGTATCCTGCTTTCAGAGATGATCTGCAAAAAGTGAATTGGAAGATGGTGATGACAGGAAATGCTGTTCCCGGGTGTGAACAGTTGAAAATGAATCGTGGGTGATCTACTTTAAAAGTCGGGGAACCATTCGATACCAGACTAGAAAATGCCGAGAGGAAGAATATTGACACATTGGAATGGATTTATAGGGCGAGAGCCAATGGGAGAGGAGGAGAGGGGGTGGAAGGGTTCAAGGACACGATATACTCACTGCTGAGGTCAAGGGCCATCTCTTCATTCACTCTCTCGAGACCTAGAGAGTGGCTACTTACAGTCCTAGTGATCTCAATACCATTTGACGTGATAGTGAGTGATAGTGGTTATTCGGTTGGAGCCATTGGCCATGTGGCAAACTCACATGGCCATAACATTGTTCTGTGTGGCAGCTAGTAGCCTTATCGATAGCGACCTGGTGCTACCTGGTACTATGATCTTAAATGGAAAATGAGCAGTCTGCTTAGGCTAGTGCAGACCAATATTGAGCCACAAGGGCGGATCTTCCGATTGCTGATGGTGAGCAAGCCGGTCACGAAGGTTAGCCGCAAGGTACAGCAAGACAAAGCCAGTTGTCAGTCCGGACATGGGCTAACAAGCTCAGCTGGCAGAGATAGGTACTGCATGCCACCAATACTCGAGAACGGTGGCATTCTCTGCTACGAGATTCATCCGTCCGATTTCGAGCGAGATGAAAGAAAGGCTGGGGAAGTTGACGTAATTAACTGACAGGAACTGAACTTA
Organism: Chaetothyriales sp. CBS 134916; assembly: GCA_003709845.1. Lineage (NCBI taxonomy): Eukaryota > Fungi > Ascomycota > Eurotiomycetes > Chaetothyriales > Domatiomycetaceae > Domatiomyces > Domatiomyces globalis. The sequence continues at coordinate 57,759 of QQXO01000028.1, forward strand.
CGCCGAATTAGGCTAGCGCACTTCTGGCCAGCAGAAGACAAGATTATCTTTCGCCTCGGCGGCCAGCGTCATCATGATCCGCCCCGCCCCTCTGCCGCTTGTAACCCTTCCTCCGGGCGCCAAGTTCAACTCAGGGTAACAGCATATTCGTCGAGGTTGCTCTTTCCAAAGGAATTTCTGGCCCCCATCGCGCCTACCGACTATGCCAGTCTCGCGGCCTCGCACAACATGGCGGCAACAGTGGAAGCACCAGCGACAGGACTGCTGAATCTGGAGAAGGACCTGATCTGCTTTATCTGCACCGAGGTGCTCCATCGGCCGCTAACGCTGATCGACTGTCTGCACACCTTCTGCGGCTCCTGCCTGAAGGAGTGGTTCTCCCACCAGCACCAGAAAGCCAGCCGCTCACACCATCCGCCTACCCAGCCTTACACCTGCCCAACATGCCGAGACACAGTCAAAGACGCACGGCGCAATGCCATGATCAACACCTTACTGGAGTCATTCTTGATGGCCAATCCAGGCAAGAACAGGACGGAGGAAGAGAAGCTAGAGATGGACAAACTCTACAAGCTGGGTGATGACATCATGCCCAAGGTCGAGCCCAGGCGGCGGCGGAGACGGGACGACGACGGAACGGCGCGGAGAGAACGAAGAATACCGGAAGAGTCACGGGAGAGAGGCACGCGAGACACGAGAGCAACTCCGCCTTCGGCAAATGACAGCCTGGCGCCAAGCCATACCGATCACAGAAGCAGAAGCCGCGAGCACGATGAACGGCGAGACAGGCGCATCCACGAGCGGGAGGAGCGGCGACAACGGCGAGAGAGGTTGGAGGTTCCCGAGAGCAGCATAAGGGACTCGTCCAGAGATGATCAGAGTGATGGCGGTCCTGTGCTTAGCTCGCCTGTAATGTCGATACGTCATCCCGACGCTGTCGCGGCCAGGCGTGATGCCCGCAGCGTGGCGCACCAAGCGAGCCTCAGGTCTATTGCCAGTATTTCCGATCTTGGCACAGGCACTAGCGACAGCCTTACTGAGGAGCAGCTCATGCAAGAAATCATCTCTGAGGGCTTGCTTGATGGCATTGATGTCGAAAATCTGACGGAAGCAGAGCAGGACATCCTGTGTGAAGCCATTGCAGAACGTTTTAGACAGCGCCATCCTGACCATGGTCATCGACCCACGTCAAATACAGAGCAATCGCCGGGCCAACAGCCAGAACTCCCACTCGATATTCAAGATCTTCAAATCGAAGAAGCTGATAGGGTACCACGGCCTCACCGCGCCCATGGCAGCAATCCCATCCGCCCAGGACGAGGGCCACGATCCACAGGGCAGGTGAATAGCAGACCGCCGACCGCAAATTCCGGCTCAGAGCTGGCACATAGTTCCGATTCACAAACACATCAGCGCCGGGTTTCGGATCAGAGTGGTCACCGCTCTTCCTCTCAGGTGCGACATCATACGCATCCAACTACCCGGACTGCGGCATCAAGTTCTTCAATTGAGCTTTCTGGTCAACCACACGTTGGGGAAAGTGCTGTTCATGATTCACCGCGCCAGATATCCGGCAACCAGCGCGCCAACACTGAACTGCGAACTGAAGTTCGCGCATCGGAGCTGTCGAGCCCAGGCACCGCTCACGGTCGCCGGGTTCAAATAAATGGCCCACCTCAAGCAGCCTCGCCACCTGTGCCCTCTCCTCTCCTCCTCAACCCTTCACCTAGAATTGATGGCGCTGTAGAGGCGAATATCGAGCCAACTCAACCTGTTCTTGCCGGCCTAGAACCCATAGTGAGTGCGACTTCAGCAATAATGCACACTTCTTTTGACGAGCCTTTGGTCCAATGCTACCGCTGCCTACGAGAAGGCATCCAGTATGAAGTTCATGAGCATTGCTATCCTTGTGACGTCGATCTGTGTCAGCGATGCTATCGTATGAGCTATGGTTGCAATCATTGGTTCGGTTTTGGTCAAAGTGCTGTCACCAAATTTCAAACATATCTTACACAGGGCAGAACAAACCGAGAGATGGAGCTGCCACATATCCTCGTCGGCCGGCAATATCGGCAGCCTCCCCCTGCTGCAGTGTTGCGATCATCAAATCCAATGATCACGACATCTGACCCCTCTTCGCGGCTTCAGGAGGGTCATTTCTGCGATCATTGCGGCGCTTTCGCAAACTCATGTTTCTGGAAATGCGATGTCTGCAACGAAGGGGAGTGGGGATTCTGTAACTCGTGCGTCAACGTGAGTCACTGCTGCTCACATCCACTGCTCCCAATAGCGCACAAGTCACTTCTTCCACGACCAAAGAGCACAAATGCTCACCTCGCATTGCCAGCACACAGTCCCGCTCATTCCATTGGCAGCTCGGCAACATCAACGACAGATGTGAGCCGCGGACCAGAACCAGATTTCTTCAACCTGAACATCACCACGCATTGTGATGTATGTACTCAGCCGGTTCCATCGGGTACGCGCCGATTCCATTGCCCAACCCACCCGAGCCCATCTTCGCATGATCCAAATGCAGCCGGCGACTACGACATCTGCACCCCGTGCTACCACAACCTCGTCAAGGCTGGGCGCATCAAACGCGAAGATGGTCCTGCAGGCTGGCGCAAATGCTTGCAAGGTCATCGCATGATTATAACGACGTTTGAGGCTGATAGTGATTCAGAGTTAAGGCGTGTAGTTGCCCAAGATCTTGTCGGTGGCGTCAAGATGCAAGACGAAGATATTGCAGCCTGGACTGCAGCAATGACTACACAAGAAGGCGCTGTGATGACTCCCACCAGGGTAAGAGAGTGGACCTGGTACGATCCCGCCGATCCAGCGGCCGACCCTGGCTCTGTTTCCAGGCACGTGAAAACTCGACAGTCAGCCTTTGCACCTCAGAGTCTTGGTGGCACAGGCACATCTAATGATTCTACCGCCACCGTCACCGGCTCGTCCACCAAATCAACCAAGTTCCCTCCCGACGGCGGCTTTGGCGAAACATGCGTCGCGCTTTGGAGCTACTATCCCGAGGAAGGCGAGGCTGGAAAAGGCGAGTTGATATTTCCGAGATACGCCGAAATCAAGGAAGTAGAGCACATTAATGAGGATTGGAGTGATGGGGTGTATGCCGGACAGAGAGGCTTGCTACCGGCTGCCTATGTCAGGGAGCTATCATGAATATGGATTAGATTGATATATAGGGCAAGGAAATCTTTTTTGGGAAAGGGACCAAACAACCTTTTCATTGAACCCTGGACACGAATTGACATGATGGAAGGATACCCGTGGATATATGAGCATAGAGAGTTACCTAGGAATGAATGAATTGAACACAACTTTGACACATACATACAATATGCATAATGGGAAGAGGTGGACATATGCAATATTCTTTTCCCGTCCTGTCTAATCACAGCGAACTATCTGCAGCACGTTCCAGTACATCGGGTCGAGATTGAAGAAAGTGGCCCTCTGAGAAAACTAGATTTGCTACAGTATAGATACACTTGTCCTTGCTTGTCCTTGCTACGAGAGGGGAAATTGGATCAGCCATAGCATCCGCACATATCGCAGCAGTTCTTCATATGCGCCGTGACAGGATCCTTACAGCCTAACTTGGTCGGTTCCGTCAGGCAGAGGGGACCAGAACCATTACACACGGCCTGCATCACCTCGTCGTCGGATTTGCCGTCGTAGTCGTGGGCGTTGCAGTTGTTGACTAGCACGCAGACATCGCCGTGCAGGAAGGTTGAAGTGGGAGTACAAGGTGTTGTTTTTGTGGTAGTGGGTAACATCGTTGATGGAAACGACAAGGAAGTGGATGACGGCTGCAAGGGGATCGGAGAGACAGCCGGCTGAGTTGGAGTGACATCGGTGGACAAGGGGCGACTGGCCAAGCTTGTGGAAGGGTCATCCACCGTCGTTATAGTTGCTGTTGTGATGGACGAGACTGTGACCGTTGAGAGAGACATAGCGGAAGTGGTTGTCACAGTTCTTGTAGCTGGAGTCCAGTATGTCGATATGCTGGGCAGAGTGATGCTTACTACGCTGGTTGATGTGACAGTGGTCAGTGCTGTGGTAGTCAAGACTGGAATCGAAGAGAGCGATATTGTCGAGGCTAGCACGCTGTCTGGAACTTGAAAAGTGTTCGTGGAGTGTCTTGAGTAGCCGTTCGACGCAATACGACCCTGTTCATTGCTTAAAGATCTGAAGTCGGCAGATTCACCTTGCTTACATTAAGTTTGACTCCTAGAACCACAATCACGGCAACGATAACTGCGAGACCAACAACCCAGAATGCAATACCAACTGCAGAACCACAGCACATGACAGCATAAACTTTTTTCCATCCTCCTGGCTCAGTAGTTCTCGCGTGGTTCACAGTGCATTGAATAGTATGTCGGTGTAGGTCGCCGAGTTCAGTCCCATCGGCCGGGTTGGCGCCGTTGGACCACTGTGGATGAGACATTTCCATTCAGCCTTGTTAGAACCAAAACAAAAGGGTCTGTGCACACAGTTACAGAGTAGGAATGCGATTCTCCGTGAGAAGTTGAGGTGAGACAAAGGAAGGCAATGATTTGCAATTCATCAATACCTATAGAGGAAGTAGGCCTGTCATAGCAAATTTCACTCCGGTAATGGCGGTGACTTGCACAGCTAGACCAAGCTAACAAAGGGGTCTTCTGGCATGTCTCCAGTATGATCACTGCAAAGACAAAGGACCTATCACCATAGTTGCGGTGTGATGCGCTGTGTTTGAGGCACAAGACTAGATTCACAGCATTCATTCACTCACCATTGGACTGATAGTAAATGTCAATCATATACGAAGTTGCACATCCTGATCATAATATCCAGGATCCGATCCAAGACAAATCGAGCTGCAACGGATTGTTTGCCCCTTGCTGCCGGTGTTCATGATGCCGGATAGTAATTAATACTCTTCTCCTTTAATTACAACGTCCACTGTGTAGAGGTCATACCTAGTACTGTAAGGACTGCATCTGAGGATATCAACTAACGAGGTCAAGATTGGGAAGATGAGTAACCCGTGACGTTGTCGGCGGTTCGGCCAGGGCTGACAAATGAGTGCTCCTCCCTGGCGGCAAGCTTTCCGAAGAAGGAAGGTACGCGGTCTTGTCGAACTGCTAAACTCTTTCCTCATCTCTTTCCTTTTTCTCTCCAATGCCAGCAGAAGGACTAGCGCCCGAGTTTCGTTTTCCTTGTTTAGCCTAGTAAGGGTATTTAGCCAGTCGGTAAGTTTTCTGGCATAGCTATACGATAGCCCTTGCCCTATCCTTTCGTTAGTGGGAATTGGCCTCAAATGAAAAGCTCAACTCAAAAACGGTGACTATGACCAAGGTTCAGGATGTAGTGAAGCACAACTGGTGCATACAAGAGTTGTGCTTAATGAGCTTTGAAATTCATACCAATTGAACCCTAAGTTGCGGTTGATTCAGCTTTGTATAAGAAGGGCCCTGACATGCATATAAGTAGGATACAGCCCAGGCAGTGGGATCGTGTCAAGCCTTAGAACGCAGGAGTTACTGAAGTTTATCAATCACCATGGCTGCTGATCAAGCATCTGTCCTGACTACTGATCTCTCATCTCATCTCGCTCTGATCACAGGCTGCACCGGTGGCATCGGCTCTGCGACAGCACACGCCCTCGCGTCTCTCGGATGCTCAATTGCGATCCACTTCCACCAGAATGACACAAAAGCCAATAGTTTGGCGGAGGAGCTTCGCTCTAAGTACGGCGTCAGAGCTGAGGCTCTTCAGGCCGATCTTTCTTCTTATGATGATGCTCGGAAACTTTTTGCGGCGGTGAGGGACAGATTGGGCAATCCAAGCATTCTTTTCAACAACGCTGGCTCGACGCTGCCTAAGTCGGGAGTCAAGTCTATCGAGGAAATTTCTATTGACGATTTCGAATCAAACTGGCGGACCAATTGTGGGGCTGCTTACCTTCTAACTCAGCTTTGTTTGCCTGCGATGGTGGAGAAGGGATGGGGTCGGGTGATATTTTGCTCCAGTGTAGCTGGCTTCGTATGCAGCTCCTTTCCCACCTCTCTTTCCTTTGTGCGTTGATTTCTCGGTGTGTTGACAAGCTTTATACCGTTAGACCGGCGGGGTGATTGGTCCTCACTATGCCAGCTCGAAATCGGCACTTCACGGGCTAATCCACTGGCTCGCCGCGACGTACGCTAAGTCAGGCGTGACTATTAATGGGGTTGCGCCAGCACTCATCCAAGATACTACTATGCTTCCCGGCAGCAATGAGGAGCTGGCCAAGAAGATCCCACTTGGACGCTTGGGCAAGCCAGAAGAGGTGGCGGAGTCGGTGGTGTGGATGGTGAAAACAGGATATGTGAATAATAAGGTAAGTCATGCCAGCAAGTGGAAGGGGAAGTGGAAGAGGGGGAGAAGTGGATGGAGCTGACACAGACTAGGTGATTGCTGTCGATGGCGGGCTATTCATACAGTGATGCAGAGAACTTTGGTTAGGGCATAGTGGGTAAGCGATGCTCCAAGAAGCCAACAGTTCTTGGTATTTTTTACAGTTAGATCGGCATATACAACATTGCACAATCACTATATCCTAGCTGTTCATACATATGCCGTATTTTTTAGCCTGCTAATTCTAGATGAAGCAGAAATCGCAAGGGAGCGGACACGGGATGCAGAAACAAAAGCGGCCAGGGCACGCAGCGCTGCGATCGCCACCTCTGAGTCTGAGCTCGGCTGTTTGGGGTTCGGGGTGCGGTCGCTCTGGGTCTGTCATGATCCATCAGCGGCACTGGCTGGTGCGAAAGGCCAGGGACGAACGACACTGCATCAAGGTGGAATTGCGGGGCAGCTTTTGACGTACGCATCGATTGGACTGCTCTTGGCTGAGTTGTGTGAACAGGCTGTTGATCTTCAACAGGAGCAGTCATGTTCTGGGTATTGGTAGTCTGGTTGCTTGAGGGTGACATCTTGCGCTCTGAATGATACGGCACCGAGTAATGGGCGAGAGATAAGAGGGTTAGTAATAAGAGACGCGCTCGTCAGTAGAGCCACTATGCCAAGGAAGAAATGTCAGATCTGCGACCCGTCTTGGCGCAAGCTTCTCTGCATTTCAACCCGGTTCAACACTCCAACTTGGCTTTCTCTTCTCCATAACGTAGATCACCATCGAGTGGGCCACACCAACGAGTGGGCCACTTCACCAAACCACCAACTTCAACCCTTTTTTCTCCACCACCATACATCCTAAATGCGTTCAACAAGAAGGGAGAGTACAATTGGTCCTTAAAGCTCTAGAAGAAGGCTTAATCACGTCTATAGGAGAAGGAGAATAGTGAAGTGGCTCACTCGTTGGTGTGGCCCACTCGGTGATTACGTTATGTAGTGGGAAACATGGTCAAAATATTATTCTCTTTAAAATAGTCCCAAGGGACTGGGATGACAGTCAGTCCCAGGTGCTTAACTGAGAGACTTGCACCCGGTCACATTATTTGACTCTTTGATCTGGGAGTAATCTAAAATTAATCCAGTAGCAGTTTATTAGAGTCTATTCTGAGATCGATTTTGTGACTAGAAGGCAATTACAACGAACCTTATTCTGTGCTTAATACTGTAGTACGGAATGTCCCTTGCAAAAGGTTTTGGGTCCCCTGCCAGTGGTATTTTAGTCTCTCACTAGTGGGTCTTAGCTTCTCAATCACGGCACTCCCGCAACGCCTACTACAACCATATAAACCGGTATGACAAAAATATTACAAGCTTCCTATACTACGCTATCATATTATCATATAATATCAAGATAAAAGCCTAAATCCTAAACACAAGGCTTATAGGTATCAAGTCAGCTGATGCTTGGTAAAGGAATTAGTACCTTAGTGCGGCACTAATTACCTTAGTAGCACACTAAGATCCAAAGCTATCCGCTATTTTACCTAGGAGGGCAAAAACTTTTGCAAGGCACCTCCATCTCCTGGTTGGGATTCCTACTGTTTTGCAGTACTTGGCAGGCGATCAAATGCTACCCGCCTAACTTGCTCTACTATGGTAAACGTACACAAAGCGATGCACGGTCCTCCAACAAACAACCCTATGGAAAGCATATACAGGAGGTCCTATCCCACTATGTATTATATTCTCAGTAGACGGGGTGGTGTAGAGCGCCATCATCCTCCGATCCTCTATCTTGGGTGTGTTTGGGATTTAAAGTTTAGGGCCCACATCTAGATGAGGTCAAGTCTTGGCATGCAGGAGTTGCTGGGGCGGAGTGTTTTCGCAACCGTTTGGGATGTTTCTGCGGGGCTTCAGGCAGCACTCACGACACCCAGCGGCAGTCATTTCCGGACAGCCAGCGCGTGTGACGCGCGAGAAGGACTAACCACAGCAGCATTGACACGCCTGGACCGCACCTCCGGTCGCCGATGATATCGCCTCAAGACTAACCCTAAGGGCCGGGCTATCAACAAACAGCCAACAAACAGCCAACAAACAGCATCCAGCAATCAACAACCAGGCAGCGACACCCACCACCACAACTATCTAATGGCCGATTGCATCCGACAACAACACAGAATCAACTGACTAATTCACCACTCGTCGTCAACATAGCCCGCCGTATCCCACACCACCGACGCAAACAATGCCCTCAGCTGACGACGTTCCCTCTTCCCCACCGGGGCCCAGCAGCAGCCTAGAGGAATCACTCAAGTACTACAAATCACAGTACGAACTGCTCGAATCTGAACTGGCCGACTTCCAGTCATCCAGCAAGGAGCTCGAGGCCGAACTCGAAAAGGACATTGAGGCTAGCGAAAAGCGTGAGCGAGCCTTGAAAGACCGAGCAAGCAATTTACAGTATGAAGTCAACGAATGGAAGGCCAAATATAAGCAGGCTAAGAGCGAAGCCAGTGCAGCACAGGCCGTCTTGCAGCGCGAGGTCACCGAACTCCGGGACGTGAACCGGGGGCTCCAACTGAAGCTGCGGGACATTGAGGTTGCCAACGACGAGCACGAGAGGAAGCAGCGCAACACTGAGAGCAGTCTGGAGGACATGGAAAGCAAATATAGCCAGGCTGTTGAGCGGAGTGTTATGCTGGAGGAGGAGATCCGGGCCGGCGAAGCCGAGCGTGAGTCGCTGCGTATCGCAGCACAGCGGCTCAAAGACGAATTGTCCGACTTGAATATCGAGACTGATATTGTCCGAGAAAAGCTCAGGAAGGCGGAGGCCCAGACCGCGTCGTCGCTGACCATTATGCCGGTCCCGGCAACAGCATCACCGCGCTCCGAGCTCTCCCCCACCACAACTGACGCCTCCTTCGGCACGCCACCGGCGAAGACATCCTCCTCTGTCGTCAGCGACACGGCCACACCACCATCGCCACCCATCTCCGACCAGTCAGGACCGGTTAATATTGCTACGCTGAAGCCATCCGCGACCACATCCTTGGCCGCCACACGCACCAGTCTCGCAGCCACTCCACGCCAACCCAGCAGCCGTGTACCCTCGATCCCCGCTATATCCCGCACCGCACCGCCGTCCTCCACACCGCGTCTCCCCCGCACGTCACTTTCTGCAGCTAACGCCTCGAGTCACCGTGTCACTCCCGGCATGTCGCAATCCTCGTCGATTATGCATCTGCGCTCCCTACGTAGTAAAATCACTAACCTGGAAGAGCGTGTGCAGACTGCACGATCCAAGTTGCCGGCCCCCATCAATACCCCCCCTAAAGTGAGTCCGAGGAGTGGGTCCGCAATCGGGTATTACGCCACGGTCGACTCTGCTACAATGCCCACATCTGTAACTGTCAGGAGCAGGCGGAAGGGCGGCAGCACAGTGGGCAGTCAAGCGGATTCCGATGTCGTGAACAACGGCACACCAAGCATTTCCAGAACTCGACCGAATAGAACAAGTTTGACTGCTCAATTCCAACGCCCGGCGTCACCCACCAAGTTAGGAACCATGGAAGCTCCACCGCGACCTGGATCAAGAACATCTTACATCTCGCACTCCCGTCCGGGCAGCCGAGCGAGCTTAAGTGGCTTCAGAGTCCCGCCTGGCATTGCACCCAATGCATCCACTGATCGAGTACGTCCGAAGAGCAGCTTGTCGAGTCACGGCGGCTATGATGGCACCTTGGACGAAGACTTTGACGGAAGCACCATTGACGGATCTATCCACGAGGACGATGAGAGAGCAGCCAATACTGGCGGACAAAGAGAGAGTCTGTATGCGACCCCCACAGCGCGCCGCACAACCTTAACCCGGCCACGGATCTCGTCCGACTTTGGCATTGCCCCGTCGGGCTCCGCCATACTCACACCTAATACGACCAAGACGATAGACGGTCCGATGAGCAGAATCCCGGCACCTGGTTCTGCACGAAGGCAGAGTCAATGCTTTGCTGCTGGAGCCAGCGATGGTTTGATGCGGCCACCCAGCCGCACCATGGCCACAAGGGGTACCATTAGCAGTACCAGCAAGAGAGTGAGCATACAAGGGAGCAGGGGTCTGACAACGACCACAGCGACGACGTACGGGGCAAGTCGAGATCACTCAAAGAGCACGGAGGCAGATATGGACGACACCTTTTAGAACCCTCTCCCGGCCACCGTCGCCGTTGGCGGCGTTCCCCCCGTTTCTCGGACACTCTCCTAGCACTCCATCCGCCTGTTTGTCTGTCCGTCCGTCCGTCCATCTATCTGTCTATCTGTCTAGAGCATCCATCACTGCAGAGAGAGAAAGTGAGAGAGAGAATAGTTAAGGACAAAGTATCATGAATAATAGCATTGGCTATGATGTTATGATGATGAACGAGTATAACCCAGTTTTTGTCCGAGATCGGCCTTATGTGATGATAATGCTACACCAAGTGGGGATTGATACCACTCCCTTTACTACCGTACAGTCTGGTACTTGTTGTGTCTTCCCCTACATATAGACGTTGTGCTTCGGTTTCCTCATGTGGAAAAGTCCCAGGTTCTCCTTCAAGGACCGGAATAAAGCGAAGAGAAGAATACTAACAAGTACTGGTAGGTCTCAGGTTGATGAGCTATAATTATCGGCCCGATATGCCTTTTAAAGGTGCTTACCGTAACCTTAGCTGCGTAATTGGTGCGGGTCCACCTCACCCACTCCCACCCCACTCCCTCCACTCCACCAACTCCATTCCACTCCCATTCCCCAGTCCTCGAAGGACTCGGGCCAGCCATTTGCATCTCGCTTGATCTCCATCTTCATCTCGCACACATCGGGAATTGCTTGTCATCCACCCAGCCAGGAGATCAGCCGAACGAAGTACCGCCTCTGGACAAATGCAGCAAACGAACTGTGTGGTAATTATTCACGGGCTTTGCCACTCGTAATGTGTGGCCATCGTACCGGTACCGGTGCTAACATATTGCGCTGTAACTGTACCTTATTCCATTGTAATCAGATTGTTTGGCATGTGATGTGTAGTAGTTGCCGCAGTATGTTTGATTATTAAGTGGTTAGTTCTGTGCATACATTGCTTACTAGTCGCGACTTGCCTTGTAAGATGGTGGTGTACGATTGGCTGACTCTGCTTCTCCCTTGCTTCTTTTGGTTGAACGGAAAAACAGAAGGGAACTTTGAAAGGCTGGTTCATGTTGCAGATATCACCGTCAGCATTTGTGGCTTGCAGGATATTCAAAGTGAGACTCTTGAATTAACTAAGGGATGGTTGTGAGGTGTGCCGATTTGTAGGGCGTCAGTAAGTTATGGTGCGTCTCTCTCGTGAGGCAACATTGGAAAAAGCATAGCGTGTAGCTAGATGGTACTTTCGATCATTCTCGGAGGCAGCTTATGATCTGCTGCCGAGGTGTTTTAGTTGTGCGAGTCCAGTCGTTGACTCTCTTGATAGTTATTGATCTTTCATGTTTACAACCATTTCCTTCCCGCGGCAGTGATGCGCTGGCGGAACACGGGGCTGATGATGGAGGCGCCCTGCCGATAGAAGGGATTCATCGATGCCTTGACCCACAGCTCGTACACTTCTGTCATGAATTGGCGGATGGCCTCTTCTGTATGCTGGCTGGTCGGGTTATGTGGTATTGAAGTTGCTGAGATGGTCGATGCCCGACTCCCAGCACCAGAGGTGGGCATGGCAGCCGGTTGATGAAGCAGCATAAATCTGACATTGGATCCCGTCACGAAACAACTGACATGGGAACTCGTTGGGGGATAGTTGTCGATCACCTTCAACCACATATTCGGGCTCAGCCATTGCACCTCCTCGACGACATCTAGGGACGCGTGTACAATGAATTGATTCATGTAGCGAGAGGTTTCGCCATTCCGGAATCGAGCCACTCCATCCCCACCAGCTTTCGATGTTCCAAACGTGAGCTCAAACAGCGGCATGTCGGTCGGTGAAATTATTGCAAAGTAGTATGACATGGCGTTCGACGGTTTTTTTGCTCCTAATTTTGTCCTATTGATGCCCAGCGAGGGCAAGGGCATGTCTGTGGCAAAAGTGGATCAGATGGACGGTCGATGCCAAGCTTGCGTCGCAAGATCCACTTGGGCTTTACTGCGAGTACCGGTACATGCGCCGGTTCACGGAGCTACTGAAAAGTTGCTTGAGGTTCGTATACCGTGGGGTTCTTGCATTCTGCGAGGAGACGCTATGAAGACCAGTATGATTCACTCGCTCACATTTTGCTAAACTATGCCGAGCCTTCCAAATTGCTGGTGCGTAGAAGAAAAGCTACTCAAGAAGCCAAGGGTCAGACTTGTGCTCGGCCAAATACTCGGCGGCACCAATTGGATAGGAGGCAACAGAGCACTACCATGGTGTCTCGTGATGATGAGGCTGGAAACAATCACATCCCTCCTCCCGTTCTTGATAAGACCCGCTAGGTCGTTACCATTCTGTTGCTCGACAACAGCTTCAACTCTTGATATTTCCCAGCAGCCCTCTTGATCACCAGGTGCAAGACTACCAACCATGGCAGAACGACGACATTCTTCGGTTGTGGAGGTGCAACGTGAGGACGATGGTGTCCTCCGAGTGAATGATGATGCTATGCGCAAAATCAGCTTGACAAACGTCAACGCAGCCGACGAGATCGCTGAGGCAAGGGAAGCCAGAGAGAAGGAAGGAAAACTGACAATTGGCGACGCTCTGAAGCTGTACCCAAAAGCAATCTTCTTCTCCGTTATCTTCTCGACTGCCGTCATCATGGAGGGCTATGACCTGTCGCTGATGAGTAGCTTCTTCGGTTTCCCTCCGTTCAAGAACCGCTACGGTACGGCCTCAGACCCAGACGGCGGGAAACTCATCACAGCACCGTGGCAATCCGGCATCAATAATGGTGTCCAGGTAGGCAGCATCATCGGCCTGTACGTCGGCGGAATCATATCGGAGAGAATTGGGTATAAAAAAACAATGTTCGGCTCCTTGGTGCTGATGATTGCCTTCATCTTCCTGCCGTTCTTCGCGCAAAACATCCAGACCATCCTGGCTGGCTCCATCCTCTGCGGTATGCCATGGGGCGTATTCCAGACCTTGACCGTGTCCTATGCGTCTGATGTGACGCCGATTGTGCTTCGACCATACCTTACGTCGTATGTCAACCTTTGCTGGGTTATCGGGCAGTTCATTGCGGCCGGCGTGCTACGCGGCTTCTTCACCGTGACGAGCCAGTGGGCATACAAAGTGTGAGTAGTCTGACAGTTCCCCTCCTTTCATTTTCGAAACAAGCGAGCTAATAGAAGGAAGTCCTTTTGCCATCCAATGGATTTGGCCGGTGCTCTTGGTCGGCGGTGTTGGCTTTGCGCCAGAGAGCCCTTGGTGGCTGGTGCGGAAGGGCCGCATAGACGAGGCTAAGAAATCGTTATTGTCTCTTGTCAGGACCAGTTCTGGCGTGCCGTACGACGTTGACGCTCAGTTGGCCATGATAAGGGCGACTAATGAGCTTGAGATGGTCATGTCAGAGGGCACGTCGTACTTTGACTGCTTCCGTGGCATCGACCGCCGTCGTACGGAAGTTGCCTCTATAACGTGGCTGACCCAGGCATTCTGTGGCTCGGCGTTGATGGGTTATAGCGTGCAGTTTTATGAACGCGCAGGGCTGGACAACAAGAATTCGTTCAACTTCAACATGGGCCAGTACGCCATGGGCGCTGTGGGCACAATTGGTAAGTTTGGACTAAAGACAGCGTTGGGAGATAGAGGAAATCTGACAGGAATTCAGGGTCCTGGTTCATCATGCGGACTGTCGGCCGCCGCACGCTCTATCTGTATGGGCTTGCGATTATGCTCTGCATCCTGGTAGTTGTCGGTGGCCTGGGTTGTTCGAGTAGCACAGGGGCGTCGTGGGGTGCAGGCTCACTGCTTCTGGTGTACACCTTTGTTTATGATATCACCGTTGGTCCGGTGTGTTACTCGATTGTGGCCGAAATTCCGTCAACCAGGTTGAAGATCAAGACGGTGGTGCTTGCCCGCAACCTGTACAATATTGTAAGTAGCCACCCGTGCACAGTGCTGGACCGCCGGCGCCAGCAGTACCGAACGGGATTAACTGTGCCCACAGGGTGGTATTATCAACAACATTCTCATGCCTCGCATGCTTCTCGTCAACGAGTGGAACTGGGGCGCCAAGACGTAAGTTCCTCTTCAACGGCAGCACCCCGCCTCTCGACGCTCGTATTCGTTTTGCTAACTGCACCACTAGCGGATTTTTCTGGGCTGGGGCCTGCTTCCTTCTCCTGATCTGGACATTCTTCCGCCTACCGGAGGCCAAAGACCGCAGTTACGGCGAATTGGATGTCCTCTTTGAGAACGATGTGCCAGCCAGGAAGTTTGCAACTACCAAGGTCGACCAGTTCGCTGGCGCTCATACCGATATCGTCGAGAATGCCGACTCGAGCAGTGGGAAAAATCTTGAGAAAGGTGCTACTGCCCAAGTTGAGTTCAAGGGAAACCAATGAGCAGAACCAGGGAAAACACGTAACTGATGGCCGGCGTGATACATGCATACATCGGGTGTATTTTACTGGATTTTACGATGTTCAGAATCACAGCAACCTTTTAAGACTTAACACTAGCCTATGGTAGAGATAGACATTAGATATTGTGACGCCTACGACATTATGATAAGCGCCACTGTTCATCGTGATCGCTGCCTCCACTTGACAGATTTGATTGTCTTGATATTTTATTATTGTCTTAAGTTTCGTCGGCGGATGCTCTGTATATCGTTCCACGTGAGAACTTCACTAATTATATAAGTTATCACTGTCGTTTTCAATACAGGACATCGTCAACTTATTAAAAGCGTCCGAAATATCATTTCCTTCACACCATCGTTCATTCTACGTACAATGCCTGCCGTTGTATTTGGCCTCAATGGCGCCAAATCTACCGCGAGTGTCCCTAAGACCACACCTTCCAAGCGCAAAGCAGTATTCGATGCTGAAGAGTCAGCGTCCGACGATGAATCGCTAGCATTCGCCAACCTCATTGGTAGTAAGAAATCATCACGGCCGCTGAAGACGAACCCTCTGAACGCCATTGCCGCCGTCCCCGCCACCGCCATCACTTCGGCAGGCGACACTGTCGATGAACCTGACGTGACTCGACCTGCAAAATCACCAAAACTCTTCCACCCCGCCTCATCAGACAAATACTCCAACCTCTCGGCCTTGCGAAATGCGCGAATCCAAGAGTCAAAGGTCGCCGAGGTTGACTCATCAGTGTACGACTACGACAGTGCCTACGACACCTTCTCCTCGGCAGCGAAGCAGACAGCGGCGACCAAGAATGTCACAGAGAACGCGGCAGCAACAGCAGGACCAAAGTACATGAACAATCTGCTTGCATCATCGGAGCAGCGTAAGCGCGATCAGCTGCGTGCCAGGGAGAAGGCGTTGCAGCGCGAACGAGAGCAGGAGGGCGACCAGTTTGCGGACAAGGACAAGTTCGTGACGAGTGCGTACAAGAAACAGCAGGAGGAGATGCGCCTGCAGGAAGAAGAGGAGCAGCGGCGCCTGAAGGATGAGGAGTTGAGGAGGGCCAAGGGCGAGGGAATGCTCGATTTCAGAAAGAGCTTGCTACGCAGGGAAGAGGAGCGGCAGAAGGCCATTGAGGAAGCTGCCAGGCAGAAGGCAGAGCGCGCTGCTGCTGGTCGTGGCGAAGCGGAGCAAGTGAGCAAGGATAGTGATAGCAAAAATGACGATGTGGATGAGAATAAAATGGCCAAAGACATGAACAAGAAAGGAGCCCGCATTGTGGTCAATGACGACGGTGAGGTCGTCGACAAGAGGCAGCTCCTCAGCGCTGGCTTGAATGTTGCACCTAAACACCATGCACACAATACTGCTGCTGCTGCTGCTGCTCAGACGATGGCGTCCCGTTCCGCACTGGGTGATTCCTTGCGCCTATCTCACGCACGCAACGCGAGAGAGGCACAGCGAGAGAGACAGACGCGGATGGTCGAGAGACAGCTTGAGGAAATGGCCGACAAGGCTGAGCAGGCGACCAAAGCCGAGGAGAAGGGGCTGCAGGAGAAGAACAAGAGCAAAATCACCGATGAGGCCAAGATGGACGCAAAGGCAAGGTATCTCGCCCGGAAGAAGGAGCGTGAGGGAGCTGCTGCGGCGGAGGCGGCCAAGAAGAATGCGACGACGACCTGATGATCAATGGAACACACTCTCTAGGGGGTATTTATAACTTCTGCAAGAAACACACGCCGCTCCGACTGCCACCAAAGTTGATGCCAATGCCAATTCCGAAGAAGATATTACAGGACTTTCCAAATAGAAATGAAAATCTGGAGCACAGCCCAGCTACATCCGTCGGAAGGTGTTCCCCGACGCACTTCTGCGATCGCCTCTTGCCTTGCGGCTGACCGTGTTGTCGTCGCCATTAGCATGCCCCAAGCTGCTCTTCTTCTTGGCTGGCGTCGGCTCAAACGTGACAACCTTATTACCAACGACACCTCCAGCGTGGTCACGTTTCCCCTCGACAAGCGGTGCATCTTTGGCCCTCGCACCGAACGAGCGCTCTTGTTCTGCCCTCCCTTTGCTGATCGTGGACGCGAGCGAGGACGAGACGCGCATTTGTAGCTGGTCTCGCGATTTGTGTTTCTGCGTCCGCTTCTTCTTATCCGGGCGTCGCTTGTAGTCTGCGGATGAGATTTTGTCGGCTTCATCTGCTTGCCCTCTTCTTCCCTTTGTGTAGCCACCATACAACGCGTCGCCGCCGTCCTCTGAATCCTCGTCGTCGCTCGAACCGGGGACTTCGTCCACCATTTCTTCCTCGACGGCAGTGAGTCCGCGTTCGTGATCGAGGTTTGACCGTGGCTCGGTTTTTGTGCTTGGATTGAGCGACCGAAACTCTCTTGACGTCTCGTCGATTTCAAAGTCTTCGTCCTGGAACAGACGATCGAAGCGAGAATCCGCAAGCACTCCGTTCTCCTGCTGCGCGCCGGAAGACACCTGCTCAACAGATGTTGGTGCTGCTACTGCTGCTGTGCCACCGCCCTGCTTCTCGTCACCGCCCTGTGCCAAAATTCGCTGTGCCCGCCGCCTCTCCCTCTTATCTTCCCGCTCCATAATCCTTTCAGCCATCTTCCGGTTGACTTTCGCCGTCAGTTTCTTTTGCCCACGGATCCGGCTTTCGCGATCCTTGTCGATCTTTTCTTGGATCCGCTTTGCGCGTTCTTCCTCCCAGCTAATCGGATTTGCAATTAGCCGTGCTTCTTCATAGAGTTGCCGCTTGACAAAGTACCCGTGCATATAAGGTCGAACCAGGTTCGTCTTGCCCACGAGATGGTCAAGGTTGAGTGTCCGGAGTTGAGCCATGGTCAAAAACCTCTGGTTATCGTACACTTCGCCTCCCATCCTGGTGTTGAATGCCTGAGGGTCATTTGGATCATCAGCCATTTCCTCCACCGTGTTGTCTAGGAATGAACACCACCTTGGCGCAGGTCCGAGTTGAGGAATAAAAAATGCATGTTGTTGCCGACCTTCGTTGGCTGTGAGAAACATGCCGCTGTCTCTGCACCATGCCACCGAATTGATATCAACTGAGGGCTCAACAGATGTCCAAGGAGCGCCGTCTTGTTCCCCCCAGATCTTCAAGATGCGCTTATCAACAGACAGAACTTTTGCTTCGGTATTAGAAGCTCGTGTTGTGCTAGAGAAATTCAGGTATTCTAGGTGTAGAATAGGATAGCCATACCCTTGATCCTTGGTCAATGCCGGTGAAGGAGAGCGCAAGTCGTACATGTGCACAAGACCGTTTGAGGTTCCCACCGCTAGCTTGATGCCCGAATGATGGAAGTCGAGCGCGGTGACTTCCGGCCGGCCATCAAAATCCGAAGGCACGCCAAGGCTTGCCACCCTGGCTCGTGATCTCGAGTCCCAGTACTCAATCGTGCCAATCGACGTGCCGAACGCCAAAAGCCCATGGCTTCCATTTGCTATTGAAGCTGTGTTCACCGCACCAGACCTGATACCACCCTGCAAACCGCTCACTGAGTCACTTCCTATGTCGACCTCGAACGGACTCATGAATCTGCCCAGTTCAAGATTGATGCGGAAAACTTCTCCGGTGCCATTCTGACCATGGCCAACGGCTGGAACCAAGAGATCAGTACTCGAACACTCATAGGCGAGGTCTCGTCCATAGCGTGGTATTCGCATATGGTGGTGTCTGCCACCTGGAGTATGAAGCTCTATCGAGCGATCCTCCTGCAAATGAACCGATTTAGAGTAGTCTGAGGAGAGAATAAGGAAAGTCTTGTTGATTGTGTCTGTGTGCCTGGCCCATGACAATGCCAGGTTCGGCAGGTAGTGGGTGTGTATCTGAGGCTTGTATGTGCCTGTGCTCATGACCCAGTTGCCATCTTCGCTGATTCTGATGCATTGGCTTGCCTCCTCAAACTCAAAATCTTGTAACAGTTCAATTCGGTTGAGATACTCGGGATTCTTCTTCACTTTCCGATTGTTGGCTTGCCAGTCTGGAAGATCTCGAGTCACATTGGAGCCAGCGACAGTGTACACGGGCACTGTGCCTTTGGTGAGCTTCATACTGTGTCAGCCCACGGCGGCTACCGATCACACTTTCAGCCACGCAGAGGCATTTTCAGCCATCAGCAGTGTTCATCTACTGCTCTGGAGGAACAGTAACTTACCTGTATGTCCATCACGCGCAGACCAAAATTTTGAATGACACCAAGGCAGTGCCAAGACAAGATCTCGCGCTAAATCATTAATGGATTAGCCTAAACCTTAAGTAAGCAGTGCCAAGACAAGCTTCTAGAATCAGTTCTTCTTCCCTGCTCCCATCCTTTCGTATCGAGCGGGTTCCGACCCCAATCTTACAGCCTCGATCGCTCCCTGGGACTGCGAAGCAGCATTGAGGAAGCACTTTGAGTTGACAAACGGGGACGGAACACGGATTTTCGCAAATTACTAGGTTAAGCTGTTTGTTGGAAGTTTGTTCTTCTTGGCCGCCCACTTCTCAGCGGTTGTGGATTCATACATGCCCGGCCACTGTCGAGCAATGAATTTGGAAGCAGCGGCGCGTCGAATACGATCACGCTGGCTCTTCAACCTTCTGCCACCCAACAGCTAGCAATGTCCACATCAACTGATTTTCCGAGCAATTGCTCGACCAACGCCTATCTTCTGCAGGATTTTGGAGAGCTGGTCTATATTGTATGCACTGTTGCAAATCCTCCCTCCAGCACCGGCTCCTCCCCTCCAATCTCAGAGGACACCAAATATGCGCGGCTCAAAAATACCGAATCTCAGTTTCGACAGGCTGCCATTTTGGCTGTCACCGACCCCGATACTTCACAGCTGTACACTTTCTACAAAAAAGTCGATGTGATGAGGGAGCAGAAAACCCTGCTCAAACGATTTGGTAATGTGTTGCGAAGCAATTCATGCGCCATTGCATACAAATCTGCCATTCGGGCACCGGAAATGTTTAAACCTGAACATGCCAAGAT
Source organism: Chaetothyriales sp. CBS 134916 (assembly GCA_003709845.1). Taxonomy (NCBI): domain Eukaryota; kingdom Fungi; phylum Ascomycota; class Eurotiomycetes; order Chaetothyriales; family Domatiomycetaceae; genus Domatiomyces; species Domatiomyces globalis. The sequence continues at coordinate 77,751 of QQXO01000028.1, forward strand.
CTACCGACTATTTGTATTTGCAATACTGTCAAGTATTAGGATTCAACCTTGCGATGGGTGCGAGGTGGTACGTCTTGGAGCGCGTTATCACATGATTGAGATAGATCGTGTGATCCCACCGGCTACCGCCACCAGGAATGACCACCTACTCGTACGAACTGACATACAGATCCTCCACACAGGACATGTCTTGCTGGTTGTCGTCAAGAATGATCTCAGTCTGTTGCCATTGTCACGCTTGGACACACGCCCCCCTGGGCTCGTACCTGTCGTCTTGAGCCCCGGGGGCCACGTGGCCATCTTTCAAAACCGTGCAAGTCGCTCTGATCACCCTCTCTTGCCGCCCGACTCAGCATATCCTACTGGTGAGCGACGATCAATGATCGAGACAAAAATGACGGAGTGGATACAAAACGCTCTTGGTATTGATGTTTCATCCACTGGCACGGCATGGGTCGATCTGCTCCTGCCTGTTTTTGAGGTGGAAATGGACGACACATCCGACAAAAACTCACCAAAGATTCCAGGACATACCCCCCGAAAGATCTCCTACAAGCCTTTATTGTGGCCTTCCCATATGTGTTTCACTCGCCCTTCGGGTCCCGAGTTAGACCACCTTGATACCAACGCTGACGGTGATGCATTGCAATTCGTCCTAGATTGGATGCAGAGCAAAGGAGAGAGAGGTGAAGGTCTTGAGCAGCAGGCGAAGGACATTGTGCAAGACATTGATACCATACCGTTTAGTGATGAGGGTCTCTTCGACAATATGGATGGATATTCCGGCTTCGGCGCCTTGGCATTTCCCCCAAATCTGACAGTATATCCGACACCTCCAGATGTTGTCATGACACATGCTACTCCTGGTGTGTCCTCGGCTGATGGCTTTGCAGCCACGCCTGCAACAAACTCCCGCGCACTTGCCGATGCTCGACAACCACTCTCGAGTTTGGACACTGCGGTATCAGAACCAACGACAGCAGCCGGAATTGGCGGTGGCTTCTATGATGAAGATCTCTTTGACGAGATGCCGGGTGATGCCCTTGACGTAGGGATGGATGGCGTCGAACCCAATTGGGACTTTTTTGATAAACCCGATATCAACGCCGATGCTCAAGAGAAAATGGACATTGCGAGTTCTGAAGGACCTGTCACTATTACTCTTCCGAAGGGCGACCCAGGAGAGTCTATCGCCAACCACCAGCCTTTGTCGCATGGAACCGAGACAGAGGCCTCAAAGAACTTGATGGAAACGTCAAATGCTTCTGTGGAGGCTAATCATGACAATCATATGAATATTGCTTTGGTCGAGAAGGAGAAGGACTCGCCAGTCAAATCTTCTTCACAAAATATCAATGCCTCGCACATGATGACGACTACCGATCAATTGGCTCTCCACAGACGACCAATTGCCTCTAATTTCATCGATCACGCGTCGTTCACGTCGAGTTTTGATGGAAAGTATTCTCGTAATGGAGAGTTCTGGTTCGATGCAACATCGACATCTCAAAATCGACCAATGTTCCGGGATGGAAGCGCGTGGATTCACCGAGCTCCTTCAATTTCCTCCGAATCTACTACCGACAGCAACTCGACCAATGGAGACCCCATCGTAGAGCCTGAACACGATGCGCAGAGTCCTGGTCCTATCCGGGCTTCTAATAAACCGGCGTGGCATAATTATGAGCCTCCAGTTGTGCGCAGCTACGTTTTGGAGGATAAGATCGACGAATCTGCCGTAGAAGTTGAGATAAAAGGTGTTATTGATCTTCTCAAGACTGGACTAAACACACCGTTCCTCGAAGAAATATTCAAGGCTACGCGATCTCGAAACGGACAAATTGGGCTACCGGCGGATCTTGCGTTAATGTTTCCTCACCTCTTCGTCGACCAATACAGCCAGGCCTCTCTCATCCACAGCAGCTATGCTCCCAATAAAACGATTTGCGATTTGAGGGACAATGATATCCCTTCGCTAGACTTCGATCATATGACTTGTACTGGGCAGCGCGCGACAGTCGCTAAGTTGAACGAACTGGTTCCGTCAAACTCGACAAGGCAACCATCCGAGAGGGTCATTATGCTCCCTGAGAATCTCATCTTGATCAGGCGAACTGAGAGACCCCTGGTCGCGGCATCCACAATTATTCCTTTCTGGGACACGCTCGGTCTGCAACCATATTTACACACGAAAGATCTCACAGCATTCTGCTTTCACAGATCTCGGCCTGGCCAGTCAGATGGTTGTCTGCATTTTCTCAGCCGCATTGCTGATGCATATGAGTCATGTGCGCTTGGTTCTCACGCCAATGGACAGCTCCCAGGACTCACTGACAATGGGATAGTTTCTCTTGGTTCTGATTCTACGCCTACTGTACGGAACTTTGTGGAGGCTCTCTTGAGCACTACAACTCTCACAGGGACTGTACTTGTGTACGTTGTTGCTACTGCTGATGACCCTCAATCTTATGCTTCCTGTTGCAAATTCTTTCTTGGTCTCTTCGATAGGTATAAAAGGGGAGCTAGAGCTCGGGAATCCGCCCATGAACTTGTCCTTCAGATCATCCCTGCCTCGTTCTTGGTATCAGCCGACGCAATTGTTGTTCCCCCACAAAGGAACTATAATCATCTCGCTTTCGAGGTGTATGGCCGCATACCCCCGGATTCGGCAGCATTTCCAGGTACCTGCGACTATCCCCTGATACTTGCAGACCCTGGTGGCACCACCAATGTCAAATTTTCCTTGGAGAGCAGCGTCAAATCGCCTGTATCTGAGCACAACGACGTGCTTCATTTAGCGTATGCCCTCTCTGAGGACTTGCGATGGCTGACAGCTGCCTGGACTGATATTTATGGTAGAAAGGCGTTGACCATGACATATCAGCTCAGGGCCAAGACGATGTCTAAGGGCCGGCCCAAGGAAGAAATTCTTCGTGAACTGTGGGAGGTATCTCGCGACTTGATGAAAAACCGGCGCACAGGATGGCGTTTGGTGGTCGCTCGCATCGGGTTTTACGATACCGTCGACCTGAACGGCTGGACGCGCTTTCTTAATGGAGAGATTAAAGCCTCGGCATGCGAGCTCTGCCTGCTTGCAATTGAAGTGCATCCTAGCTTGAAGCTTGGAGCACCTGAGTTAGAGGCAAAGATTGGACATGGCTCAAATCAAAATCAGCAGGTCCTCTATAGCACTCCTGCCTCAACTCCACAAGCGACCAACGCCACCTCTCCGGAGAACCTGGTGTCCGCCACGCCGACTCCAGGTAACACATCTGCCCTGAACGCGCCTACGCCGCCTGAGCATACCTTTGATACCAGTTTTGATAGTGATCTGAGTTTGGTAGATCCGGTGGAGGAGAGCTGGGCCGTCATCTTGCCCTTTGGGATCAATCAGTCGCATAGCATCTTAGACATACGTCGAGCTCCCGCCAGCGGATACTTGATCAAACGCACGGATCCCAGAGATGAAGATGGCACTACCATGATGGGCGTACACCTTATTCAGGCTCAAATTCTCGCAACCGCAGCTGCAAGTGGTCAAAGAGAGGAATTGCTCTCTGATATCATTCAGCAATATCGAGGTCTTGCTACCTTAGCTTCGGCTCGAGGTTGCATCGACAAGAGGCGCCAAGTGTTACCCTGGCACATACACACGAGCCACACTGGCGCCAAGGCGTTAGGCCTGCTACTTTAAGTTGGCTCAAATTAGAGATGCGAGTAGATATATCGTTCTACTCATTAAACACTCTCCAAGCACCGCTACTAGGTTGCAGTCCATGTTTCCTGTGACTTTTTCGACTTCAGATTAATCATACGCCGGCCATGCCAAACAACGTTGCCAAGCTACGCAGAAACATCATTCAGACAGTACCAGTAGTTTTCTCAATCAATCTTTGATTCGCTTCCGCTGTTATATGCCAAGATACTAAGACTCACGTGAGTTTGGAGTCTCGCTTATATTTGTTCTCCGATTGGCTAGATTGACTTTCGCATTGAGCCTAGCGGTTCCAATTCTGTCTAGACCATATCCAGCTAATCAGAGGGTTTGTTCAATGTTTATCATGTTTTCTTGATCTGGACATTTTCCATCATTCATTCAATTCTTCACATTCTTGACGCCAGCACCCGAGGCTCTCGACTAATCAGTGCCCTTCCCTGTGTCAAGCATCACGTACCGTACTCCAAGGACCAGACAATCAAGTTCATTCATTCTAAGCCCCTTTTTCTTCTTCATGTTAATTCGAACTACTGTATTTGATATTCCTTTAATCGCCAACTCGCCGTCTCTCCATATATCGATCACTATGCCTAGGGATTACCGTTTTCCGGATAATCAGCAGACAGCATTCCCTCACTCTCCAGTCCGCAGGAAACGGCTCGTCTGAACTCGTCCAAAACTCGTCACGATTCGGATGGTCGACTGATAGTCTTTGGGGCAGAGCAAATAGCGTATCAAGCAGGGTAGATTCGGAAGTACGAAGACGAAATACTCACTCATTCAAATAGAACATCTACAAGACTGTACGAGGCCATCATTCATATGGAATTCAAAGCATTCTTTCGTTACGATGCGATGTATTCCCGTTCGGTCATTCATGTGATTCCCGTCCAACAGTGCTGCACTCTACACATGATCCAGGCGTCGCTGCGGCATGCTCGCGATGAGACCTTTCCAGCACGCCGATACCGGGCGGCGAGGCGGGTTACTACCGTAATGCCCCATGGGATGTGTGGCGACCGCGGTGACGGCCTCGAGTGGAGGCAGCCCCAGCCTCCCGGAGCGAGGCCAGGGTAGCGCGCCTTACCCACCCAGTGAGGAAAGGGCAGGGGTGGGAACATTCGCCCGATACAGCTTCTTCGTCGATTGGTGCATTGGTGCATGACGTACTGCGATGATTAGCGGAGTTCTTGGCGTTAGTAGGCCAGCGCCAAGCGCGGGTGAGTGTGTCCCTCGTCTTGGCCAACCGCCGTCGCATTGAGTCCGTCGCCTTGAGCAACTTCTGCGCCCACTCGTCTTATGACGAGTGGGGCTGACAAAGGGGGATGCATGGGTAGTACAGACTCCGAAGTTCGGCACACGATCTGATAAGATTACGCTATTTTCCTTCTCGATGTTGTTCTCTTTCATACCTGCAGGTTTATCACGTGATCCGATTCTTCTAGCATTCTCACTGCGAAGATGTCGTCCACGAGCACCGGAGAAAAAGCTCCTGTGGACCTGAAGCATTCCTACGATACACAATCTCAAGAACGTCGTCAGTCTGTTATTAGAGGCGGCGAGTCGCCTGGTGTTGCTCGCGTGGAGGCCATCTCCAGTGTTATCACCCACACAGACAGAATCTTCATCTTCTTTGGTGTCTTCCTGATCGCTTATGGTGTGTTTGTATGAGCAGCTCAGAGGGATTGCAACTGACAAGATGCAGTATATGGGCTTGACGGAACGCTCCGATATGTGTATCAACCTACCGCGACAGCATCATTCGCCCAACACAGTCTACTTGCCACAGTTAATGTACTCCGCGCAGTCATCGCTGCTGCCGCGCAGCCCACAACCGCCAAGCTTGCTGATGTGTTTGGACGAGTGGAACTGATCTGTCTCAGTTTGCTATTCTATATAGTCGGCACAATCGTGGAAGCTACATCCAATGGTGTTAATGCGTTCTGCGCCGGAGCGGTCATCTATCAGATCGGGTACACGATGATCATCTTTTTACTCGAGGTCGTCATCGCCGATATCACTTCGACTCGTGCCCGTCTGTTATTCTCCTATATTCCAGCACTGCCCTTCATCATCAACACATGGGTATCTGGTGATATTAGTTCTGCCACTCTCAAGCGTACTTCGTGGCATTGGGGAGTTGGCATGTGGGCCATCATCTATCCTGTGGCCGCTTTGCCGCTAATCATTAGCTTATTCATCGTTTCACGACGAGCTAAGAGGCTTCGACTTCTTGTGGCTTACAAAACACCTTTCCAGCAGCATGGCTTCAAAGGCTTGGCGGTTGACCTGTTCTGGCATTTAGATGTTATCGGCATCATTTTGCTCATTGCAGTGTTTGCTCTGATATTAACGCCATTGACCATCGCAAGTGGGCTTAGCAACAAATGGAAACAAGCTCATGTTATTGCGCCACTAGTCGTTGGGATCTTGTGCATTCCGGTTTTCATCCTATGGGAGCTACGGTCTCCCCATCCGCTTGCCCCGTTCTCCTTGATGAAAGACCGCGGAGTATGGGGTCCTCTGGGCATTGCACTCTTCCTCAACTTTGCCTGGGGCATGCAAGCAGATTACCTCTACACGGTGCTCATCGTGGCATTTAACTTCAGCATAGCTGGTGCTACTCGAGTTGTCAGTCTATACAGCTTCACATCGACCATCACTGGCTTCCTCCTTGGCTTCGTTGTCTACTTGGTCCGCCGTCTCAAAGTCTTCATCGTTGCGGGCACCTGTATCTACATGGTCGCCTTTGGTCTGCTAATCCACTACCGAGGTGATCATACCAATTCCGCAAAGGCAGGTGTTATTGGCGCGGAAGTGCTTCTGGGCTTTGCAGGAGGAATGTTCCCGTATCCGGCGCAAGCATCGCTCCAGGTGTCGCTGAAGCATGAGCACCTTGCCCTCATGACCGGCCTTTATCTCGCAACGTACAACATCGGCTCTGCCCTTGGCAATACCGTCTCGGGTGCCGTCTGGACGAACACGCTATACAAAAAGCTCGAGAAGAACCTTGCCTTCCAAAGCAATACGACATTGGCAGCTGCAACCTATGGGGATCCGTTCACCGTTGTTGCGGCGTTTCCGGTTGGCACACTGGAGCGAGAAGCAATCATTCGAAGCTATCAGTCGGTGCAGAAACTGTTGTGCATTGTCGGCATCTGCTTGTGTGTTCCGCTTCTGGCCTTTGCCATTGTGCTGAGGAATCCGAAGTTGAACGACGACCAGACTTTGCACAAGAGCAGTGAAGAGGACGAACAGTGATGTCCTTATGATGACGAAGGAGGTAGGACTTCTCTCCATCAGCGTATCCCCATGACGACGTCTTTTGGAAATCAGGCTTTAGGAGTTGGTTCTCCCCTCGCCACACCGTCATTTTCAGTACTTGTTTTCAGCACCGCCTGACCAGATCAAGCCCCTCCTTTTACCTCCAGGAGCATCCAGTACTCAGCTACCTAGTGTAATCAGGCACTTGTTGTTCTTTTTCTCTCCATTAAGGAGTCAAGTGTCCATAACCAAATTTACTTCACTATTGTCAAGCCGGAAACAATTCATCCTCGATTAGTTCCCAAGCCCTCCTTATACTTATGTGCCGCAAGTTGATGAAACATGACCCAGTCTCGTACGGGCCGCTCGGGGCGCGTGGTTGCTGAACAAAGGCGTCTTGGCTGGTCCAGAGATGGGAGATAGAATGCATGTTGTGCAAGCAGTTCCGGATTCGCGTAACTCCTAGCATCCCACGAATTGAGCTGAGAGATGCTCCTGGCATGGTACATGTATGGGGGACAATAAAATAACTTATGAACGAAACGTATAAACTAGTGGTGTTAGCGATTAATGGTCAGATTCCGGAGCACTTTCTTGGTCTTTTGCCATATAGCTTGCCATCTATTCTGCCGAGCTAACAAGCGCTATTTCTCGTCGCCCTGATAGCCATAAGCGAATCGGAACTGAGGAAAGGTTCGCTTCTACTGTAATTGTACTCATAGTGCTCGCAGTTCACACTGGCAGCTCCTATAATTATTGGCACCCGATAGTTACATTATCAGAAAAGCCGGCATGCTAAAGGGCGGGGCTTCATGGAAAGTATGGCTAACGCAATCACACTTTAATCACACAAAAGAAGGCAAGAGCTGGCTTGGCAGAGGCAGATTTCACGTGACTTGACAACCATGCAAGGGGCTTGGCAACTACTACCGGTATCCACGGCTTATCTCCGACCTCCCTACCCTTCTTGACAGGTGAGTGATTAATTAGCGGACTGCGACCCGCAGAGCAGCTAGTGTCTATGGTACGAATCAGTGCCGGCAGGTGAGAGTCCGGTGTTTGCTGACGGCAGACCAAAGTCGACCCGGTGACTCCAACGTCGAGGTTGCGGTGCATCTTCCTCATGCACTGAGCGTGGGACTCTCCACTGGTCTGATGGACACCACTCCTGCACAAGGCCCTTCGCGACGCCCACAATCAACGACGGCCCAAAACGACGGCATTGTACAGATTGATTCGCGTCGTAAGTTTCGACGGCGTGACACCGATTCGCTATCTGAATACAGGGACTCGGGCTCAGACGATGGATCAGTAATCTCCATGTCCGACTCGGAAGAACTCGAGCTGGAGGCCGTGGCATCGGATTTTGACGATGAAGAGACCGGCCTCACGGGCGAGACCCGCAAGATATATCTCGAGCAGAAACGACGGAAGAACAATCTCGCCTCGCGCATTGCCGGCGGTGACAGCCAACAACGGCACTCGGTCAGCAGCAAGGACGCCCAGCGAGAGGCCGACCGCAACGTCATCCGCAACGTCGTCTTCAACGCCGTGCTGATTACTCTGTGGTACGCATTTTCTCTGTCTATCTCCATCTACAACAAATGGATGTTCTCTGGCGACCACCTCAACTTCCCCTTCCCGCTCTTCACCACTTCGCTGCACATGGTGGTGCAATTTTTCCTCGCCAGCGCCGTGCTGATCATTTTCCCACGCTTCCGGCCCGTCTCGCCATCGTCAACCACGTCGCACCCAAAACCTCTGATTACTCCTGGCTTCTACCTGACCCGTCTCATTCCATGCGGTACGACAACGTCTCTCGACATAGGGCTTGGCAATACCAGCCTGCGCTACATCACACTGACCTTCTACACCATGTGCAAATCATCCGTGCTCATCTTCGTGCTGGCGTTCGCACTGCTCTTCCGGCTGGAGAAGCCGTCGTTCGTGTTAATCACTACCATCATGACCATGGCGCTCGGCGTCCTGCTTATGGTCTACGGCGAAACGGCCTTTCATGCCCTCGGCTTCGCACTCGCCATGAGTGCCTCCTTCTTCTCCGGCTTTCGCTGGGCACTCACGCAAATCCTGCTGCTGCGCCACCCGGCCACGTCGAACCCGTTCGCGACGCTCTTCTTCCTCGCGCCCATCATGTTCTTTACCCTACTCGTGATCGCCCTCATCGCCGAGGGCCCGTCCGAGATCATCGTGGGGCTGTCCCTGCTGATCCACGACCATGGCATCGGCACCACGCTGGCCCTTCTCATCATACCCGGCAGCCTTGCCTTCTTCATGATCGCCTCCGAATTCACCCTGCTGCAGCGCACCAGCGTCGTCACCTTGTCTATCTGCGGAATCTTCAAGGAAGTCGTCACTATCAGCGCTGCTGGAATCGTCTTCCACGACGAACTCTCTGTCGTCAACATCTCCGGCCTCCTTGTAACCATCTCCTGCATCGCCTGCTATAATTATCTCAAAGTCACTAAGATGAGAGAGGAGGCACGACGAAGACTCGAGAAGCGGGATGACGGTCGTCGTCTTGATACTTCTATCATTACTAATACTGCTACTACTACTGATGGCGCATCAGATCGCTATGGCGATAATGGAACCGAGGCTGTGGAACCGTTGATGACGGTGATGAATGGCAGACTGCATCGTTCTGAAAACGGCGACGACGTCCCGACTCCACAGTTTCACCCTAACAGTGCTCGGGATCCTGCTCCTGCACCAACTGCTTCTTTGTCAAGACAATAAATATCTAGAGGATTATTTTGATTGATCGGCATTTTTGGTTTTGTTCACTCCGTCGGTGTCTTGCTCTACCTCTATCTCTGTCTTTATTGCGCTTTTCTCCTCACGGCCAAAACTTGGATCAGCTGAGTTGAAACCTCTGTTTCGAAACGAGGACGAGTCAGATGCCCCCCGATTGCAACAAGCTTGCTTCGTATGATGGGGCATCGAGGCTCATGCTCTGACCCAATTCAACTCAATCCAGCTCATTTCAACTCTTCTGACGGAGCTGCTTTCGTACCAAGGCGGGCCCGTGGTCTTCGCCTTGTCGTGCATTCTGCACAGACGAATGTTGGCGTGGTGCATATCGACTTCACGGTCTTGTCACTTGAAAACGCTAGACCTCTTTGATGGTCGATAATGGCGCATCACCTCGTGATTTGGTGTCGGGGAGGTTCCCATATGCTGATAACTCGCCTCAACTCGTCTCGTGCTCAAACCAAATTCAGCCGCCTTTGGTCACACCGCCTGCCTCGCTGACATCCACTCCCATTCGCAGCATAATCTTGTGGCGTTCCATGTCAACCATCGTCTTGATTCTATCGAGCCCAGATCTCCCCACACTGCCACGCTCATCAACCAGGCGAACGTTGCTGGCCTTGTACGGCTTCTCAATTGCGTATTGATCGCTGATCACCATTTGATTTCCCTCCCAGCGGGCGGGCAAGAGGCGGCTGATGGCTTCGAAGAGGGCTTGGTCAGAGGGCGATGTCCCCTTAGGGCCACGCCGTGCCTCGGCCGCCTGTGCTTGGGCAATGTTGTTAGCCAGACGCTGCTGTCCGGCATTGGTGTCAATGCGAATGGGTGTTTGTGAGAGATCAGCAGGCTCGGCCGGGACGTTGGGCAATGTGACTACGGTGAAGGACTGAATGTGAGAGAAGAGGATGACTTTGATGCCGCCTTGAGCGGGTGGAAGCGGGTTTGCGGCTGTGGGGATATTGATTGGCGCTGATACCGTGGGAGCGGCAGGCGAGTCGCTGAAGGCGGTCGGGTGCCACAGGATGATCCAGTTGAAAGTGTCGTCGGCAGTGTGGAGATAGCCCTCGATGGGTTGTTGGGGAAAGAAGTTGGTCAAGACGCGGACTCTGGGCCGTGTCAGTCTGCGCTCTTGTTGCGTGCAATAGGTCGTGACATGAGTGCCGCTTACTTTGAGCCGATCGCTGTCTTCAATACCTCGCTGTGCGACATCTGTGTAGACCAGCTGGTGGGATCGTCTTTCTTGGGGAGAACGACAGGGACTTTGGGTGCGGGAGTCTTGCTCGCCATGTCAAGGGCGCAGTTAAGCCGAACAGCGCAGTTGCGACAGTCGAGCGCCTGCCTCTCTCGGCTAGGTCGTGGTCGGGAATTCACGAGGAGGCACTCGTCGACGCGGACCGAAGGGTGCGGACCGATGCTCGACCGCAGGATCTTTGGGGAATCGGATGTAGAAGGCACGAGACACTGGGTCGGGGTACAGGTTGCGGAAGTAGGTGGTGCCCAGCGGCAGAGCAATCAGAAGGGCCGACTTGATCTTGCTGGGGTCAAACAATGGCCTGTGGAGGCTGAAAAGGCTCCCCTCTGGAGATGAGTGGAGCAGGCCTCTCTTCTTGACCATCTTCCCTCTCATCTTCCTGTGCCTGAGATGCCATTTCCACACTTTGGGCCTTGTCTGCTTCGGGTTAGGTACAGGGACGCGGAGGAATCAACTGCCGAATCAGAGCTGGGTGGGTCACTGTTCAGCCCACTAATTGAGGCCAAGTGAGGACGGGGCTTGGCATGTCTTGGCAGTCTGACTGGCCAGAATTGAGCGCTTTGTTGGCAGCTGTGCAAAAATAATTATAGTATATAGACAGGGACAGAGAAGAATGGCTATGAGGATACAGGCTTGTAGGTGTGCAACCAGCTATTCATCTTGTGGTATGTGAAGTCCTCAACGTACATGAAGAGCAGGCACATTGAAGGTTATGCATTGTTCAACCTTTGCTGTATGTCAATGCTGTCTTTGAGCTGAAATCAGTCTGGGGTCTGCTTTTGGTGTGAATACGAGCAAAATCACCTGCTGGATAGTTGCCGAAGATTTGCCTGCAGTTGAGCATGAGCAAAGTTCAGCCATAACAGGCATGTACATCTGTCTAAGCATTGTAAGTTGACGCTGAAACATTGCCACCGCGGCCAGTCCAGTTGATGTGAGTATATGTGCCTTCTGGGTGGTCGGCGTTGGCGTACTCGGGCTTGACCAAAAAGGTGTGAGCTCCGAAGTAGTCACGTTGAGCCTGGAGAAGATTAGCGGGCAAGTCCTTCGTTCGGTAGCCATCGAAGAAGGCCAGAGCAGTGCTGAAGGCTGGTGTTGGAATGCCCGCCTTGGCGGCCCAAGCGACGACATCTCGCCAGCCTTCCTGAGCGTCGTGGATGGCCTTCTTGAAGAAGTCGTTGAATAGCAAGTTCTCGAGATCAGGGTCGGCACGGTAGGCAGCGGTGATCTCCTTCAGGAAGACTGATCGAATGATGCATCCACCACGCCACATCAGAGCAATGGATGGCTTGTTGAGCTTCCAGCCATATTCCTTGGCCGCCTGCATGAGTCAGTTTGCGTGTTCCGTCTGGTATGGTAATACTTACGTTTTGGATGAGCATGAAGCCCTGGGCATATGAGATGATCTTGGAAGCATACAGAGCTTGCTCCAGGTTCTTTAGGAACTCGGCCTTGTCGCCAGAGAACTTCGGAGGCGATGGACCACTGAGCACCTTGGAGGCACGGACTCGCTCCGCCTTGAGGGATGAAAGGCAGCGAGCAAAGACAGCTTCGCCAATCAGAGTAACGGGGATGCCCAAATCAAGCGCGTTGATGGCAGTCCACTTGCCGGTACCCTTCTGGCCGGCAGAGTCGAGGATCTTCTCGACCAGCGGCTGATCATCCTTGTCCTTATAGGCCAACACATCACGAGTGATCTCGATGAGGAACGAGTCGAGCACACCCTTGTTCCACTTGTCGAACTCCTCAGACATCTCGTCGTACGACATGCCGAGTCCACGCTTCATGACATCGTATGCCTAGATTGCTCAGCCTGCGCACTCGGCCCTGCATAGAGTTGGACCTACCTCTGAGATAAGCTGCATATCACCATATTCGATGCCGTTATGGACCATCTTGACGTAGTGACCAGCACCATCGTCACCGACCCAGTCACAGCACGCCTCGCCATCGGATTTAGCGGCAATATCCTGGAAAATCTTCTTGATGAATGGCCAAGCCTCCTCGTTGCCACCAGGCATGAGAGATGGGCCATATCGTGCACCCTCTTCACCACCGGACACACCCGTGCCCACGAAGCGAATGCCCTTCTCTCTCAGGTACTTAGTACGCCGGGTCGAGTCCGGGAAATGCGAATTGCCACCGTCGATGATAATATCACCTTTCTCAGTGTACGGAAGCAGTTTCTCAATGAAGTCATCCACAGCAGGGCCAGCCATGACTAGGAGCATTATGAGGCGCGGCTTCTTAAGCTTGGAAACGAATTCCTCGATGGTGTGTGCTCCGACAATCGACTTGCCTGTCCCGGATGAGCTTTTGGGTATATACTAGTTGGGGTAACACCTTACCTTTAGCCTCGTTGCTAAGGAAACGGTCGACTTTCGAGACCGTGCGGTTGAAGACAACGACCGTGTAGCCATGGTCTGCTGCGTTCAGGATCAAGTTTTGGCCCATGACTGCCAGGCCAATCAATCCGAAGTCACCCCTAGGTTGAGCATGCGCAGCGCCGACATTGATGCCGGCAAGACGCGCCCTATAGTCAGCATCGTTCGTCAATAGGCAGCCGAACTGAGAGAGCTCGCGGACGAGAGCAGCAGCTACACAGGAGGCGATGAGAATGAGGATAAGCTTACACTGGACCCGACATGATTGCGGTTGGTTTAATGCTGTTGATATAAAATTCTTAGGCTGGGCAGTTGGAAGATTTGGGATTATTCAGAGTACGTCTTCAATGCACCGAAAAGAAGTACGTGCTCGAGAGTGAGAAAGAAGTTGAAGATCAGACAGGTGGATGTGGGGGGGAAATACTATAACAAAATTGTCTGGTGGGGTGAAACCGCGCATCATGCAGGATCAATAGCCGGGCAGCCCACCTCAACACTCACCTTGCCTGAATTTCCAGGTTGTAGAACGCAAGCTACTGTCGCACGCAGATCGAGTCTCCAAAAGCCCCAAATGATGAGAAATCGAGGTAAAGGCACCAGCAAACTGCTTCCTAAGCACTGACTGCCATTGTAAGCTGGCCCCGCTCACCCTCGTCTCCAGCTTCGTAGTCATGGTGGCGCCGCTGAATATGAACCACATGAGAGCACTACTGTGGCCATGTGCTTGTATCAAGCTTCCTGGTTAATCAGACAACCAGCTTCTTGGAATTAGAGCAGATCCAACAATGGGGTGGCACAAGCCGAACGAGCCGACCTAAAACTCTCCGGAGTCACTTGGCGGGGGAGGGGAAGATTGAAACAAGACACAAACACGCTAAGATTCTCGCTTAACCTGCCTATCGTGTTGTTTGCGCAATATTTGCCATCGCCGTCGAGCACTCTTCCCCCCAATGCCTCGCCTTTCTTCGCCTTTCATCTGCGCTCTGATCTTCTCTTTACCTGTCCTTTGTTTCATCACTGATTGTGGCAAGTAAGCGTCGTATCCTGGTAGTGGCGACGGCGACGGCGTCATAAGTGAGATACTAGTGAATCACCAACCTCGTGCAACTCCAGGCACTTGAGAACGGGTTTCTGGTGAGTCTTGAAACCATCTCGCCACTCTGCACCCTCTCGGCTGCAAGTAAAGTCGCTCAACATGTCCTTTCCACCGCCTCCAGGTCTCGGCTCCTCCTCAGCCAGTGCTCATCCTTCTCTCCCGGCCCGACCCCCACCCTCCAACGGGGGCCAGAATCCTTCGACAGTCAAAGCCCCCCCAACCGGTTTCAAGCCTGCCTTCACAACATTTGCACCTCGACAGGTAGCATCAGCTCACCAGACTCTGAGTCCTGCCCACTATGCTGCTGCTCCCGTGACGACCTACGGCTCGGCTACGCAGTACCATTCATCTCAATTACAGCCACAGACCTACGATACGTCACAATATGGCGTGCCAGATATCAAGAACCCATTTGTGCCAACGTCTGCAGCGAGTGGTTCATCCCCATACCCAGACTATGATCCTGAATACGAAGCCCAGGTAGCGCAATGGCAGTCAGCTTACGTGTCGAAAGAAGGCGAAAAGGCGAGGCTGGCGGGTGTTTCTGCTACTGTAGCCAGCACAGTTCGCACAGAACCTCCAGCCAATAAGCCCGACGCTTCTCAAACAGTCCATCGATCTGGTGGAGGTCAGACCTGGAACGACCAGAGCCTGCTCGAGTGGGATCCGGCCCACTTCCGCATCTTCGTAGGCAATCTTGCTGGTGAAGTCACCGACGACTCGCTCCTCAAAGCGTTCTCCAAATACCCGACGGTCCAGAAAGCAAAAGTCATCAGAGACAAGAGAACCACAAAGTCAAAGGGCTTCGGCTTCGTTAGCTTCAAGAACGGCGATGACTATTTCCAAGCTGCTAGAGAGATGCAGGGCAAATACATCGGCTCGCATCCCGTCCTGATCAAGAAGAGTACAACCGAAATCAAACCAGTGGCGTTGCCAGACAAGAACAAGAAAAACAAGAACAAGGGCAACAAGAACTCTCAGGACGGTATCAGGAAGAAGAATGATAAGACCAAAGGTGGACTACGCGTGCTGGGATGATCATCACCCAAGACGTCGATCGATTTATACTCTACAGATGTTCCTGGCCCAAGTTAACCTAACCGCCACAATACGGGGTTCTTAGAACCAACCATCTTACCGTTCTCAGATTGCGACATGCAATCTCCCTCACGGTTTCCTTCCCAGCTCAACAGCCAATGTCTCTCGAACATGGGATAGAGGCATAAAATCTTGACTGCCTGTCATGAACCCACTTGCCAGGATGGCGCTTCTCTGACAGGGTCTCACATAGTCTTTCTGCAGGCCATCCTGATCACTACCATACAAGGTGAGCCTCACACACTCACCTTCAACACACGAAATTATCGAGCATGTAGTGGTATCTGTCTCTGCCATCATCGAACCGTCCAGCTGTGCGCAAACTCTAAAATTTGTGCAGCCTTGATGGTTGGAATCTATCGATACCCATTCGACCATTAGATCTTTTCAACACCCACTGCCTGGTCGTCATGCTTCAAACGCTCGGTCACTCGTCTTCGTGTGCACTCGCAACCACGCTGCCGAGCGTGGTTGTTGTCATTGGATGTTGCTCGGCGGTCCACGCTCTCTGGGGAACATCCGGTAGGTTGCATGTAATACTATAGTTGAAGCGTGGTCATTAGCGAGATGCTGTGGCTGGTATTGATAGGTAGAACTGAATTGAGAATACAAGAGTCTCACGACAACGACGAAGTCTTCTTCTGTCTTTGGCGTCACTAAGAGTCTGCTCGACTTTCTCAGACTGACTCGGCAAACGAGACACTCAGCTGCATAGTTGGACAAACAACCCGAATGGGCACGATTTGTTCGGTCTTACTCTCGATGAGTGTATCTCTGGTGACAAGCAGTCATAATATCGTAGAAGTTGGGTATCCAGGGGGCTTCTAACCTAGCGTTTGATGCACCTCTGAAGCTATGCTAGCTCTCACTGACGCAGCTGCTTGCCAACAGCAATGCTCAGAAACCTGTACCCTCACATGTGACGAGGTAGCGTCAACAGTGCAGAAACCCTGGCATTGGATGCTGAACTTCGCAGAGCAATGCACCTTAGTAAACCGCGAAGATGGTTTTGAGCCTACCGTTGAACAGGTCCTAGCTCGAGATGATAGCAGGACACTCCATGGCCACAGTCACGAATCATCTCGATCAATCGCCAGCTTAGCTATCGCCGCTTCCGCTCCCGTACTCACTTGGACCTTCTCCTTCTCCACCGATCCATCAGCCTGGTCCTTCACATTGCCTGCCCCAGGATATCGCGAGCCCTTGTCCTTCGGTTTCTTCTTCTGCTTTACCTCAGCCGGAGGATAGGCTTTCTTCTCGATCTCTTGCCATTCTGGTGAAGCTTGATATTCGGCCTGGATGGGGGCCAACAAGTCAACGAGAGCTGCAGTGGCGCCTTGCTTCAAGAGCTGAGGAGTGAGCTTGTCTGCCTCATAGTCGATTTTTAGTGAATCAATGTCATAGTACACAAGCGGCTCGCCTTCATGTCGTTCAATCGAGAAAACGGCTTTCCCTTCATTTTTGAGCGCGCTGAGGGGTAGCAGCACATATTCGACGAAGGAGATGATGCCGTTGCCCTGAACTTCCTTGGCTGCCGCATAAGCTTTCCGTAGCTTTTTCCGTACTACTTCTGCAGGGTCGAGGATGTCGATTTTGGAGTCAGGGTCAGACGCTGACATTTTGCCTCCAGCGAGGCCAGGAACCATAGGGTTCATCAGGTGAGCCCGAACTTTGTAGCCGACCTTCTCCAAAGTCTCTGTTGCCAGGGCGAAGATTTTACGTTGATCGACACCACCAAATTGTGCATCGACTCCTAGATGCTGTTCGTCCAGGGCTTGCATGAGTGGGTATAGCAGACCTGACAAAGGGGCATTCTCGCTCTGTTTGACAACCTCTGCGCCTGCCTTTTTCGCGTCGTGTTCACTAACCATGCTGCTAAGTCTGAAGATGTCCATCGTGTATTCTGAGCTGAGCTGGTAGGATGATCCAAGCACGAAGTCCAGCTTGTCCAGACTTACGCCCACAGATTTCAACAAGGACTGGATGATGAATTTGTAATATTGCGCACGGTACCGAACAAGCTCGATCGGGGCTTTCAAGTTGTCCAGGAAACCATGAATATCTGCAAGCAGGATTTTAACTTGACACCCAGCTCTCAGGAACTGAGCGATCTTCATCATGGGCACAAAGTAGCCACAGTGTGGTCTCCCGGTAGTCGCTGTTCCCCAGTATATAACAAGAGGCCTCTTTTCCTCTAGGACGATCTTTTCAATGATGTCCGGTCTCATCACTTCTGCCAGCTGGTCCTTGATAAGAGCCAACTTCTCGTCGGGTGCCAGTTCTTTGGACGCCATGACTGTATACTGATGAAGGGTTGGTGAGGAAAGAGTGATACGACTCCAATAAAACGCCGATGGCGAACTGGACAAAGGGGACTGAGCCGTTGACGTACCGTAGAACAATGCAGTGACAAAAAAGAGTCGAGTGCACTTTCCACTGCAGCAGCACTGCAAAAAAGTGGACTCTCAAACCCATGGATGCTTGAGATTAAAGCGGCGCCAACCCCGGCCCAAACCAGACCACTCTTGGCAGCGCACTGCAGGCTCCCGACACGCGCCCCGCAGCCAATGGGAAACGTGATCGTGGAGAAGAGGTAAACATGGGCATTTGGTCATAGCAACAGCCTCAGCAGCAGAGTGAGCTGTCAACATCTGCCTGCAGAGGCACCCGACTCGTGACTACTAACCACAGGACCATTGAGTATTTCCTCCCAACTGCAACCCCTCCTCCACGTCGCCCTTTTCACCCACCACACCTCCTTGTTCCATCCCCCACCGCCCCTTAACAACGATAACATAGCCAGAGTAGACGATGGAGAACTACCAGAAGATTGAGAAGATTGGAGAAGGTGGGTAAAAGGGCAAAATGAATGCTGATTGTTCAGCTAACTCGCTGTTCAGGCACGTATGGCGTGGTGTACAAAGCCAAGGATCTTGCCAACAATGGCCGCATTGTCGCACTGAAGAAGATTCGACTCGAGGCGGAGGATGAGGGTGTGCCTAGTACCGCCATCCGGGAGATCTCGTTGCTCAAAGAGATGAACGATCCAAACATTGTGCGCCTGCTCAACATTGTCCATGCCGACGGTCACAAGCTGTACCTTGTCTGCGAATTCCTTGACTTGGACCTCAAAAAGTACATGGAGGCATTGCCCGTCTCGGACGGCGGCAGAGGGAAGGCTCTTCCAGAGGGCTCGGCGCTCGACATGTCAAGACTTGGACTGGGCAAAGACATGGTCAAGAAATTCATGGCACAGCTAGTCGAGGGTGTACGCTACTGTCACAGCCATAGAGTCCTGCACCGAGATCTCAAGCCTCAGAACCTGCTCATCGATCGCGATGGCAACCTGAAATTGGCTGACTTTGGTCTTGCTCGAGCCTTCGGTGTTCCCCTGCGCACCTACACCCACGAGGTACGCCTAGACCCATGCTCCCTATATGTCTAACCCGTCATCAGGTTGTTACCTTGTGGTATCGAGCACCAGAGATTCTCCTGGGTGGCCGACAGTACTCCACCGGTGTTGATATGTGGTCCGTCGGCGCCATTTTTGCCGAAATGTGTACGAGAAAACCGCTCTTCCCTGGTGACTCCGAGATCGAC
Organism: Chaetothyriales sp. CBS 134916; assembly: GCA_003709845.1. Taxonomy (NCBI): domain Eukaryota; kingdom Fungi; phylum Ascomycota; class Eurotiomycetes; order Chaetothyriales; family Domatiomycetaceae; genus Domatiomyces; species Domatiomyces globalis. The sequence goes on from QQXO01000028.1 coordinate 96,935, forward strand.
GAAATATTCAAAATCTTCAAGTAGGTAACACCTCTGAATATGACAGGCCTTCTGCTGATCACGTCTCTAGACTCCTTGGCACTCCGGACGAAAACTCATGGCCTGGTGTGACCTCATTCCCCGACTTCAAGACATCCTTTCCCAAATGGCGCCGAGAGCCTACATCTAAGCTGGTACCAAACCTGGAACAAGCTGGCCTTGACCTCCTCGACGCGATGCTTGAGTATGACCCAGCTCACCGAATATCCGCAAAGGCTGCCTGCAACCACCCATACTTTACCGGGGGCAGCGCCGCTTACTCACAACGTACTAAACTTCCCCGGACGAATGGCTTTCAATGAGTTCAATCGTGTGATGTGCAGATGCGCGACTAATGGTGTTTCATGAAGGCATATGATGTGCATGATGGACTCTGAAACTCTGTCGTAGAAGGTGTTTCAAGCCAATCTCAAGGCTCGGATTCGGGCTCAGCCTTTTATGTGGCAGGCCCGCATACCACAGAATTATCGCTCTCAGGTACACATGATACGAAGGCAGGACGAGGTACGGATGTTATCCCCCGCACCTCACTCCCCATGGGGTTGGCAGCTGCGGCCCTGGTGTGTATTATAATAGCGAGTCCCTCGCCAATTTCACTGTGTGCCTTCTTTGTCTTGTCCTTTTAAGGTCTCGAACTGTGGGCCCCTACTCCTAATCCAGAAGTCAGCTCGGAGTTTCGATTTGACTCGCTAAGCCATGCTTCTCTATAGCCCTAATAAAGCCGTCCACGTGAGCCATTTTACGATGCTAGTTGACAGGCGAATCCCTGGGTATGGAATACACCCAGCGACCGATAGAACCTCACGGCTCGCCCATCGGGAAAATATTTTCTCAGACAACAGTGTCGATTGAACCCAGAGAGTACAGATCTCCAGCTGCAGGAGGCGTGGCACTAGGCACCAACATTCTTCAATGCCATAGTTCCCACCCCTTTTTTACTACATCACCACCAGCGTTGACGTTGACGTATCGGAACGTCGCGTTTCTTATTTGCCAGTCGCAAGAGGGCAAAAAATTCGCGATATTGTCCTTTTTTGGGATAACGTGATCGCCTGTACTCTGCACTTATTAGGCACCCATTCTGTTGCTGATGCACGTGCTTGCCTGGTGGCTTGGAACTCGGCTCGCAGGCTGCCGGTCGAATAGTTGCGCCGGTCGGGCTTTCGTGAGCGAGCAATTAATTAATCATTAGGCAGTATAAAGATCTGTGAGAGGTTCAGTAAACCGAAGTTCTTTGACTACGCTGACTCACGGGCTATCATCGACGCTATATTGGTGGCCTCCCGTAATCTGATCTTGCATTTGCGCGGCCCCGGGTGAGCATCGACTACCATTAAGTATGGAAGTTGGGCCCGAGATTCCTATCTACGCAACATTCAAGTTTTGGGCCACTACTTCCATATCAGCAGCAATCCTAGCCGTCAATTATGCACCACAGCTCTCTCTCCAGCACTCCTACTACTACACTGCCGGTACACTATTCTTTGCGCAATGGCTGATCTACAGCATTTATGCCTGGTTTATCTATCCCTTTTACATCTCCCCCCTCCGCCACCTCCCCACGGTTAGAGGTGGTAACTTCCTCTTTGGTCAGTTCTTTGTCATGATCAGGGAGCCCTCTGGTATCCCTATGCGCCGCTGGGTCAAAGAGTATCCAAACGAGGGCGTTATCCGCTACTTCCACCTCTTCAATCGTGAACGTCTGCTGCTCACCTCTCCAAAGGCCTTTTCCGAAGTCCTCACCATAAAATCTTATGACTTTGTAAAGCCTAAACTGCTCCGCGAAGGCCTCGGCCGTGTTCTTGGCATTGGGATCCTTTTCGCAGAAGGCGATGAGCACAAACATCAACGTCGCAATCTCATGCCTGCGTTCTCTTTCCGGCATATCAAACAGCTCTACCCCCTATTCTGGTCCAAATCGATAGAAATGACCACACGAATCTCGCAATATCTGGCTTCCTCGCCCGGCCCTGCACCTGTTGCCGTTGAAATCGGCTCCTGGGCATCCCGGGCTACTCTCGACATCATCGGGGTTGCCGGCATGGGCCAAGATTTCAACTCCCTTGCTCAACCTGACTCGGAATTGAACCGCGCTTACCAGAGTCTGTTCGCGCCTAGCGGTCAGACTGTACTCATTGCGGCGTTGCAATTCTTTATCCCCGGATTCATTCTCCGGAGACTCCCCATTAAACGTAATGGCGACCTCGCCAATGCTGCCCACGTCGCCCGCAGCACCTCTGCCCAACTGATCGAACAGAAGCGTCTTGCAATGCAGTCTGAAAAGTCTTTGCCACCAGACATTATCTCCACAGCTCTTTCCTCTGGCATCTTCACCGATCGTCAGCTAGTCGACAACATGATGACCTTCTTGGCCGCCGGCCACGAAACCACCGCCGCGGCCTTGACTTGGTGCACGTACCTCCTCACTCTGCATCCTGAATGCCAAACTCGGCTGCGTGCTGAAATCCATGCCTCCATTCCCGACCCCACAGCGCCCATCACCCATGAGATCATCGACAACATGCCCTATCTGCACGCCGTCTGTAACGAGACCCTTCGTTTCTTCGCCCCTGTTCCACTTACCATCCGCGATGCTGCCGTCGACACTTCCATACTCGGACAGCCTGTCCGCAAAGGACTAAAAATCATCATGGTCCCTTGGGCTACAAATCTCGACACCAACCTCTGGGGCCCCGATGCCGACCAGTTCAACCCGGAGCGCTGGTTGGCTCCCGGCTGCGCGGGTAGTGGCGGTTCTAGCAGCAATTACGCCTTCCTGACCTTCCTGCATGGCCCTCGCAGCTGTATAGGCCAAAAATTTGCCGTCGCGGAAATGGCATGCCTCGTGGCAGCATTGGTGGGCAAGTTTGAGATCAAGATTAGGGATGAGGATAAGAATCGCGAGATTGAGGTTAAGACAGGTGTCACGGCTAGGCCAAAGAACGGATTATTCGTTAACTTGAAGGAAGTGGATTGGTAGATCTGTCGACCAGCTAGTCGGCCACATAAGACACAAAGTCCTAGCGGGCATCCTTATTAGGAGGTTTCATGATTTTCCTTGGCAAGTTAAGTTTAATGCCTTTTATTGAAAGTTTTTCGAGGTGAATAAACCTCCTGAGTTGTGATAATGATCGACAAACCATCATGAGTGCTTTCGGTTTCCTACAATGGCATGCAGGAAAGAACAAACTAATTGAGTAATATTTGTTGTATTGGCATTTTGCCCCTGTAAGAAAAAAATGTACTCATGCTAGCCATCTTCTAGACGCAAATTTGCATGTCTCTAGAGTGATTTTAACTTTTCATACACCGCTGGGTGAAGTAAATTATCGAGTGGAACAATTTTCTCCAACGCTCCTAGCTAATTGAACGCTCCCTTCGCGCTCCATACGTCTGGAAGTCATGGTGGGGGTGGAATGATGCGTGGAAGTCAACGGGGTGGAGGTGGGTGAGCCGTTGTTCCTTTGGGTATTATAAGGAATTCATGTTAAATATTTCCCAAGACTCTGCTGTAATGCATTTTCAAATCGCTACACATTATAATAATTCATCATTCAACTTGTCCTTGAAGACCTGGACATCTCGTTCCCGGATCCAACCTTTTTCCATGCCCGTGTTCAGCAGTTCCACTGCGCCACCACCGTTCAAGGCAGCCGGATCGTCGCGGTCGATGGTCTCGAGAACTTCGCGTAGCTGTTTCCATATTCGCGTTTGCAGCTTCTTTGCCTCTGTGCTGGATCCAGGGACGTGTCGGGGTCGGGAACCGGCTTGTTTCAGCAGTTGATGCAGGGTGTGGGCGAGCCAGAGCGTGGTGGTTGCGGGGAGGTGAGCGTGCCATTTGTTTGAGCTGTTGTCGTCGTGGGGATTATGTGTATGTGGTTTTGGTGATGTGTTCGCTTGGTGATGGAGCGATACGAGTCGATGAATGCGAAGACCTGTTCGTGTTTGGTGGTCGTCCACATCAAGATTGTGTTTTAGACTATCCAAGTCGGTGTCGCGCTCCCTCTCACAGCTGGCGGTTGACCAAGCAGAATCTGGGCTAAAGAGGACGTGATTGTCTTGTCCATTCTCGTCGTCATCATTATAGTCATTGTCGGCTTTCACTCTCAGCCTGGACATGGTATAGTCGATTATGGTGATTTTGAGATTGGTGAGGCCGAGGAGCACATCCGGCTCGTGATCTTTCATACCCCTCACCACAGCGTGGCTAATATCGAGTCCTTTGCCGGGTATGTGCTCGCGATACAGGATGTTTGACATGTGTAAATCTCGGTGCTCAAACTCAAGCTCCCTCTCCACGACGGCCAGTAATACAGTCGTCATCCAGAACGCATCGTACACCTGGAATGCGCTGGGCTTCGCCAGTTTCTCCAGATCCATGCCTGCATTATCCATCTCAATGACACCGTAGATCATCTTGTCATCCCATCTCTCAGATGGCAGGGGATTGAGAGCAAGGTCGGGGTGGTTCTTGTGAAAGGCATGATAGGCCTCCAAAAACCCCTCATGCCAGGGCCCGCGGACGACATGGCACGATCGGACGGCGGTAAAACCATGGTAGGCAGAGAGCGCCGAGAGAATTTTGATTTCGCGTAGAACAGCGGAGACGGTTGAGTCTGTGATCGTGCTCCCGTCGTCTAAATTATGGCTGGTTGAGGACGATCTAGATCCGGAGAGGTTGAAAGGAATGATTTTTAGCACAGCAACATCTGAAGGGTTCTCCTTGTGTTCGAGAAGCAGGCACTCAGAGAAGGAACCTTCGCCTGACTTGCGGACATTAAACTTCAAGAGGAGGCGGGAGCTGAAGGCCGGAAAGGAAACAACGTGCGAGTGAACGTTGGGATGAGAGAGCAGAGGCGTTAGTTGGCGCTGTTCAGATGGGGTCAAATGAATTAAGCCGCCGTGGCGATTGCAATCTTGTGATTTATGGTGTCTGAGCGCTGACCAGGTCCCTGGATTCGTAGTCAAAGGTGCAAGTGGTGGATGACATTTGTCTGGAGAAGGCTGTTGTTGTCGCCTCGTACGTTGCCCAGTTTCGGATGATTGCTTTGGTAATGCCTTTGAATGTTCAACTTCTCTCGAGAATGTTGGCAGCTCGTCATTCAGGCAAAGCTGCCCAAAGCTCTTCTCGATGTAGTTCTCGTCGTTTTCGGCGCCTCCAAACAATACCCGGTGTGCTTGTCGGACTTCTGGTAAATGTCGCTTTCTCCCATAGACTTTATCATGCCTCCTTGCATAGTTCTTCAGCTCCAAAAGAGGCTCCATTTCTATTTGTCTCGCCGTTAGTAGACTCTCGGTGGACCGCGTTGGCTGTGTTGACGAGCATGGCTCGGGAATTGCCAAGGCTAAGGCCGCCCCACCCACCTTTTGCTTGCAGAGCAACCGGGCTTCTATTGGCTGAAATGTCAAAAGCAGCAGCAAATGGCTATTTTCATTCTACCTCCAGAGTGGTTTTATCCTCACAGGTGCGTCGTCTATGGACTGAGCGCGTCTGACTACGACGAAGTTTGTTCGGCGAAGGCTTCTGGAGAATTTTCCTCACTAGTTGATCCTCCTTGTCTTGCGTAAGGGGGATATTCCAAAAGTTGTACCACGAACGTAAGTAGGAGCGCGGTGACATTCCAAAACGTTTGATACCGACTCGACGGTTTGCGTCTTGGCGATGATAACCCTGCATATAGTACAAACGTTTGATACATAGGTTAAAAGTGGCGTGCAAGCTCTCCAGATCGATAGCGATATCATACTCATCTCGGAGAGTCTTGAGGATAGTTGCACCTCGCAACCAAGGCAAAGACGATCTTGCTGTAGCAGAAGATGACGCGAGATCCAGTTCGTTGAGGTTGCCACGAGATTGCTTCCAGGCCGCTTTCTTGAAGCTCCAGTCAATAATTGCATTTTGCATTGGCGGAGTGAACAGGCTGGACAGGTTCCTGGCAACCGAGTGTCGCTTTGGGGACGAAGCGGTATACCGATCAGCGAGCCACATTAACAACCTCTCGAACTCCTCCAGGCGGCCTTGTGTGGCAAGTGCAGCGAGAGGTCGCAACCACATCCAAGGAGGAATGCGATTCCCAGCCCCCAGTACACGCTGTAGAAGCCCTATCAGGAATCCAACAGAGTCGACAGAGGGATTGGTCTGGGCACTTGGATGCAGCATATTCTGAATGAGAAGTTTGAGGCTGTCTTCTTCTATGAGATATCCTTGCTGGCATAAATGGTCGACTGTTCGGAGCGTCTTCAGGTGATCACCCATCTCAATTGCACTTCGAAGTAGTAGATTGTTTGATGTGTTTTGGTGCCTAGGATCAATATCTCCCTCACTGATAACTGTTAATGTATGAGTGATACTTCGGTAGCTGTCAGTCATGTGGTATTCTCGAAGAAGATCTTTTTGGAGATCATGATCTTCATACTCGTCGTGGTGCATGTCAGAGTCGGCAACCTGCTTGACAGCCTCAAATACACCGTTCGAACTGAGCCTTCTCACAAGACGAACGAAGGTGGAAGATCCGAGGTCGATCTTGAATTCTTTCAGTGTCTCAAATCTCTCTTTCAAGGCTTTGGAACTCGCAGCAGACTTCACCATCTGTCTCACAAACAATGGTCCGACTTCGATGAGGCCAAAGAATCTCAAGTTTCGAACAGCGAATTCAAATGGGAAAGAAGCCAGAATGCGAGCCGCTATTTCGTCGCTTATTTTGCGTGGCTCTTTTACTTTTTCTAAAGGTTTTGCAAGCAGTGTGGAATGAAGCCGCAAAATTTGAGCATCGAATGAAATGTCTGCTGCACGAAGATCTCGGAGGAGTGCTTCAAGGTCTCCATTGGTACTTGCGATATGTTGTACAAATGGTTTTAAGACTTCGAATGTTCTTGGTAGATCGCCTTTGCTGAGTAGATACTGATGCAACATTAAAGCATCCGAGGCTCGGTTAGCTTCCCACAGGCTCGGTATGAGGTCGTTGTATATGTAGAAGCCTGGGAACAAACTATGCACTTGACAGAAGCATCTGAGAGCATTTGTGTTGTCAGATTGGCAAGCAAGGTGGAATATTTCTAGCAGATCTGCCTTTCCTTGAAAACAAGATGGTCGAAGAATGATCGCTAGAGAAGGAGCCGCTTCGGGCTGGAGGAGAAGCAGAGTGCCGACCACCCATATAAAGAGTTGCTCTTGAAGAATGCCACGACGAATACAGTCCTTGACAAATGCCTTCAGGAAATCGATGTCATCGGCTGCCGAGGCGGCAATGATCGACTGCATGAGGTCGGATGCATTTCGATTATCTGACTCTAGCTGGACGGGCTTGCCGCGAAACATCATTGCTAGCCAGATTTTTTTCGCGCCTTTGATACCATTCCGATGTTGGCAGAATTCTAGGAGCAGTCTCCATAAATCGAGATCTTGTCGAAATTGGGCTGTATCCGTCATTCGGGAGCCGATATCGTTCGTATGGCCGACATCAGCTTCATATTCGAGCTGTTGAAGCGAATCGATGCCGCTCAAACGCGCTCTAGCCAACAAACGGCGCTCTGTCAAGGACAAGGGCTTGGACGGGAATAATTCTTCAATATCCGGACCCTTCAAGATAGCGTGACAAGAAGAATGATTATGCCATCCCCGTCGGGGGTGCCCGCCTCTCAAGAGACCATCAAAAACGGCGTAGCGAGGTCCACGTCGTAACCATCTTAATCCCATTAAGAACGCAACTCATGCATTGCTCTACACCACTGAGTTCAAGCAGAGTGAATTGAGGGTGGCGATACAGTAACGGTGAGCCAAAACCGTTTAGGGTCTAGCGCAGAAGAGGCTTGGCACAGAGCTCCAACGGAAGGTTGGCCCATGACACCTCCACCATCCTTCAACAGTGCCTCTCCATTCTTCTTCGTCTTCAGCAGAGCTGTTCTTGCTAAAGCCCTTTGGAATGCCGACTCCCACAGCTGCGCGCCTCATGCAGGCCACCAGAACCCAGCTATTCCGAGGTGGACGCCAACAGCAATTTGGGTGAGTGTGATCCCTTCCGACCTTTCTACCTCATGATACTTCTGCCATGTGCTGCCAGAAGCAAGTCGAGAAACACTGGTATTGACTACTGTGCGCCGACAGCTACGTCTATCGCGAGAACCGAGTCCCCTTCTACCAAAGACTGTTCCAGAACCATGACGGCAAGAGGCAGTGGATGAAGGTTAGTCATAAGCTCTTCGTTCCTTCAATTCAGACATCAAAACAACACTCTACATGACGATACTATTGGGGATAATTCTTCGTTCACAAGTCAAGCCGACATTTGAGCCGTGCCCAATGCGCCAGAGTCCGAATATACCCTTGACCCCAATCCCCAAATATCCAGCTCCTTTCGGGCATGCCAGAATCGTCTGTTCGCTTCGGAACTGTGCACTTGCTAATGATGAACCTGTAGACATCTCGATCGCCATTTTTCATATATCCCTTCCTGACGCTCAACTACGGACTCTTAGCCTGGACCTTGTGGGGAGCTGGCCGAAGCGTCTTGGGCTACAAGGGCATGTGGAACGAATAGATACTCGGCAAGAAGTGGATTGTATCCTTGTTAAGAGCAATGGAGAACTGTATATATCAGTCGAAACAGAATGAGGACCGAAATGCTCATGCACATTTGTTTTAAAGGCTTTGTCTCTCTTCCTTATACCCACGGCCATCTATCCATGCTTTTTGTTGAGGATTAGGCGCATGCTGTCTACCAGTCGGTGCTCTTGTCGGCAGCTGCAAAGTTTGCTGAATCCTTCAATATTCTTTGTCTATCGATTGGCAACAAAAACCCAGACAATCACAACCGACTTTTAGTCATGCTTTTTCCATGTCCTTGGACAAGCATATCAACCCTTGGATCAGTCAATCCCATTTGTATCTTTTTCACTCTCCACCTGAATTGGTAACACCCAAGATGCCTCTCGATATATTCGGCTTTCTCTCGTTTCTGACAACACCTATCACTCTGTGCGCTCTCTGGAGTGATTCCTCTGCCACGCGCTTCCCTCTGTGTGCTTGTGTAATGTATATGACCATCTACAACGTCATACTGCTGATGGTAGACTTGGAGAGGACCGAGGGTGCAGACCAGTTGAGCGATAAGCGACAGACGAGTTCCTGGGTACTGAGTGTCGCCAGGAGCCTTGGTTCTTTTTTTTTTAAAAAAAAGACGAAAGGACATCTCCTTTGCATACGTCTATCCTCTACTATATCTCATGATGTCACCACACTCTCCATCCACCCTCTCAAGCACTGGCTCAACACTCCTGGTAGATCCCTCACATTCCGCACGACGAGGTAGTACTCAAAGGGAAAGCTCTCAAGGTACCGCCTCGTGACCACGCGCATCTCTCCTTCCCTGCCCTCCCGCACATCTGGCTCAAAGACCGCCTCTTTCAAGTCGAGAATGCTCTCACCAGATCTCCCGTCGGCCGTTGATGCCACTGAATTGTCGACGATCGCAAATACCATGACAACCTTTTCACTCTTGGCCTGTCTGACCAACCGCCGAATTGCCTCATGGTCTGAGCAGTGGCCGTCACTAATGATGAGTTGCAGTTGCCACAATTCCGAGGCATTAGACGCCGTGCTCTTCATCCTCGCCTCTCTTAGCATCTCCAACGACTGAGCGACCATGCTCTTGACATTTGTGCCTTGCTGATTGAATCCCAAGTGTTGGAAGACTTTTACGCCAGACTCGTTGGTCCATGGCTTGCCGAATTCATGCGCCACTGTCACTTTAGGTGCCTCCCCGAATCCAATCACACTTATGTCGCCTGTCTCTAGTATTGACAGACTCGTGCACAGGAGTGCTGTAGTCTGTAGGGCGAGTAAATCCACCCCACTCTCAGACATGCTCTTACTGTCGTCCACGGCGAGCAGGACTTGGTAATTGCGTTTGCTTGGTACGCTGCGGCGCATCCAGATTTTGTCACGCTTGTAGCCTGAGGCGATGTATGGGATGATGCGCTTAATATTGAGGCGCTTCCCTGTGCGAAAGTCGCCCCGGAGCTTTGTGGCCGTGGTGGGCGAGAGGATAAGACGCAGCTGCTCTGTCAGAACGAGGCTGAAAGAGCGGACCAGTTGTGAACAGTAGAACCAGAGTTCCGCGGCAGACGCGGACGAAGTCTGTGGACTGGTAGGCGCCTCGTCAATAAACTGATCGTGAGTCGCTGTTTCGGGGTCGTCGTCTACATCATCCGAGTTTTCTTCGTTCGTGGCGCCACTGAGCGCTGTGGATTGATTGCGATCGCGACTCGGCACGAAGGAGTTCCCATCATCAACCTTGCTTTCTCCATTCAATGCAGCTCGGAGACGATTCATTCTGTCGAGCTGGATGGCTTCAGATAGCCGGTCCTCCTCCTGCATGCCAGGCATGTGTACATCTTCTTCAATCAGGGTGTCTTCCGATTGGATCGTTTTGCTGGGGTCGAGATTCTGTGCCTGTTCAGCGGAGGCCGCACCGAGCGCTTGAGCATCACCTTCGTCTTCACCTTCAACATGCTCGAAGTCTGCATCTGCCATGTCGGCTTCATCAAGCTCTCCATCTTGTTGATCTTTGGAAGAGTCTAAAATCTCTCTTCGTTCATGCCATCGCTCTAGGACTTCGGCCAGACGACGAAGAGCTTGGTCCTGTGGATTTTGGGATTGATCATCATGCCCGATGATACGTTCAGCTGCTCCATGACCCGAGGTGCCTATGTCATGCTCGCTCACTGCCTTGTCTCCTTGAAGCTTTTCGTCATTATCCCTTTGTATAACTTCATTGTGGCCCTCAGCTTCCTGTTGTGGGTTGATCTCAGTTTGGATGCCGTCAGCATCTCCAGTATCAGCTCCGGCTTGGTAATCTTCATATCCAGGTGCCTCATTTTCAGTTCGTTCGGCGTTCAGCGCTTCATCATGCGCCTCATCTGTGTGATCTCGTGTGACCTCGTCGTCTTGAACCGCACTTTCGGCATCCGAATCCTTGTCTTCTACATCTTGGTCATCCTCAGCGCCATCAGACTGTTCTTCTCTGTTAGTATGTCCAATTTCTTCAACTTCTTCGGCAATGCCTGCAGGTTGTTCGATGTCGCTCAAATTATCCATGCCGTCGTCACTAAGGTCGTCTTCTCCAGGATTCTCTTCGCCATCTAGTTGCATCTCATCGGGAAGCTCCAGAGCCTTTTCATCTTTCACATGCGAATCAAGATTTTCTGCCTCTGCCTTTCCTTCTCCCAACTCGTCATCCTCTCTCTCTTCATTATTGGCATCGAGCTCATCCATATTTTCTTCGTCCCCAATCTCAGCCTCTCCATCTTGTCTTTCAGTCTGGTCTTGTCCCTTTGCTCCTTTCTGCTTTTCGGTCTTTAGCTCTTTTTCCTTCTCTCCGGACTTCTTCGCAGCCTCATCCCACATTTTCTCGTCTACAGCAGCAGGGTCAAGATCATCAACAGCACCCTCCTCCTCTTCCATATCATCATCACTTTCACCCTGTTCACTACTTCCGTCTTGAGTTTCTCTGTTGTTCCATTCTTCGTCCATATCCCCTTGCAGATCTTCAGGACCCATATCAATTGCATCCTCAGCGTCGCCCATCTCACCCTCATCTGGCTTTTCTCCGCCCTGTCCGAACTCCCCGAGATCTTCGTCTGGGCCAACATCCTTGCTGATATCTTCCGTGCCTTCTCCTTCACCGAGACCAGTCCCGCTTTCCACATTACCAGACTGCTCTTGTCCGTCACTCGGATCGACTGGCGAGCAGAAACCACCTGCCGAGACTGTTGCGAAGGTCTTGGTGAAGAAGCACGCCAGCCGGCAGGTCTCAATGAGTGAAGTTGCTTGCTTCTGTAGTAGGTCTTGGCAGATTCTTTGGTACTGTTCGAAGAGGGGTGCCGCCATGGTCAATATTGAGAGGGACAGTTGTAGCTCCTCTCCCTTTAGGTACTGTATTCTGTCTAGAGCATCCATGAGAGAGCCTAATACCGTTTGTATATGCAGCGAGTTCATTAGATCCTGCAAAAACCGTTCGCTCTGCACCAACCAACCAGCGTCTTTGGTGGAGATCGGAGCATGAGTCTTGACTTGCGACAAGTCTTGCAGGGCAACAAATATTGAGTCTGCGGCTTTGCGTATGTGTTCATCCACATCCTGGAAGCCAAGGTGTCCTTCGATCGCCGACTTCCCTGTCTCGATGATACCCTGAGGGGAAGTAACCCAAGGAATGATCTGCTTTAAAAGATATTCAACATTTGGCTCTTTGATGCTCCATTCGCGTAGGGCATTGCCGAAACACTCCAGCTTTGCCCACGTGTCAACCTGCCAGTCTGAAATCAGCTTAGAGAAAAGTCCCTCTGGTAAAGGGCGTTTGTTCATCGTGTTCTCGACTCTTGTCTGCTCTTCCCGGCACATAGTCGCAGCGTTCTGCAGCAATTCCTTTAGTGACGAAAGGTTTAGACCATCTCCTTGTTCCTGCTGGAAATGGAGAACATCGCAAGAGATATCAAGGACAACAGATAGCCAAGGAAGGTACTTTACCAGTGCTCCGAATGATGGAGGAGGTCTGCCAATCATAATATCTGAAGAGAACCTAGATATGGATTTCAGAAACTCAACGTTTGTGTCGAATTTGTTTAATGCATCAGATGAGGCAGACATTTGTCTTCTCTGGTTCAGGATGATTGACAGCAGGCCTTCAAGCAATCCCACTGCCCGTCGAACCTCACCATCAGTCAGGTCAGCTGAATGATCACCGAGGGCAGCTCGAATCCGAGGCATTGAGTCGAGCAGTTCATAAAACGCGGCATCAGCTAGCTCGAAGATCGCATTATGGTTAAGAGCCGGTGCAGCAGCAAGAACAACTGCAATTGAAGATTGCTTCTCGAGATCACGAGATGCTAAGTTCCGTCTCACTCCCATATGAGCCACGGACTTGAGAGTCTCGGATAGAAGTTTCTTCTTGCGTTCTCGAAGGTGCTTGATAGCTGCAATATTCTCGTCAGTTAGAGTGGTTGGTGTCTCTTTCCGCAATTCCTTGATTGATGCCGCCAACTCCGTCCTCATCTTTGACAATTCGCGGGCAACGTCAACGCTATGGTTTTGATCACTGTAGACATGACGCATGCTCATAGCAGCGCTCATCGGGTTCCTCAGCCTGGAAGGCCTTGAATTCCAATCTGGAATTCCTTTTTCACAGATTTGAGCCGCCCTTACAACAGTATTATCCGGGGGAGGCGGCGCTTCCAGCTCGACACTAGGAACGCTTAGTTGAGACCCCATGTCGAGCTCGAGGGATTGGAAGCTTGTAATGGGTTGTTCGAGAAGAGCTCGATACTTCTTCACGACCTTGAAGAGCTTGAAATGAGACCGACGTGCGCTCTCTCGGAGAGCCATGGTATTGGTGTCTTTCCAGCTTGCAAGCTTGATCTGTTCCGTGACAGCTTTCTCCAGCTCCGCTTGTCCAGTACCTAGAGATTCTTGAATATTCGCTTCATAGCGGGAGAAGTGAGAGACCATATTTTGGACGCAACTTACGACAGGGCCTAGACGAGGATCTTCGTGTTCAAGAACCTCCAGGCTCTTGCTCAGCATCCCTAGTAGTTTCAATCTCGGAGAGAATTGACCCAGTGTCGTGAATCGCAGAAAGTCTTCTAGGGTCTTCGCGAGACCCTGACAATATGAGGTGACATCACCTGCCTCCACTATCTGCCGGGAATTATAGATGCAAGCTTCGTATGCAATAAAGAACCACGTCTTCACATGAGCGTCACTCTTCTGCTTTTCCAAGAGAAGCAGCTTTGACCATGATGACAGTTCCATTCGTCTCCAGCTGATGATCAATGACGTTAACCCTTCTATCAGACTGGCAACCGACCATTCGCTGCTAGCCACACTATGCCACTGCGACATGATTTCCAACAGCTTCTCGGCTTTTGTGAGCATCTTCGCCAAGGGAATATTGATCGGGAAATCAAGTACTTCCTCAGTGAAGGATACCACTTCGTGGGGAACAGCATGCTCTGGAAATCGGTCGCTGATCTGGTTGAATCGATTCTGGACATTTTGGACAAGAGTGACAAGTTTACGAATCTCCGGGATGCTAGCATCGGTGTATATGTTCGTGGTCGGGTTATCGTCACCTCCCGCTAAAGTTTTGTTCTCATGGCGAAGTTGGAGAAGGATGGCAGGGAGCACATCGTCGATCGGCTCAGTCGAATATATTTCAGATCGCAGTGTTTCCAGTATGTGCTGCTGCATTTCTCGTCCTGACATACTATTTTTGAACATCTCCTCATGTATATCATATAGTCGCACGGACAGATCTTGGACATTGCTAAAGTGATTGCTGGTCTGAGTATTAACGTTCTCTTCATCATAATCTGGAAACATCTCAGCCACATCTGCTGCTTCCGCTCCGTCTTGCTCACTGCCGCGGTACGTATAATAACGGGACTCTGCCTCAACCTTCATTTGTCGTTCAGCAAGTTGCTTCTTCCAGCAGCGGTAGAGCGAGTCCACGGTGGAGATGTAACTGCTGTGCTCTGATTTCTCCTCGTTGTGGATACTTCGAGCTTTCATGCGACTTTGAATTGCAAAGTGTTTAAGCCACCCAAGGCTCAGCGGCTTACTTGAGAATTTCACTGGAGACCAGCGCAATACCTCGTCAGGTGTTGCTCCGAGAAGGATTGTGTGACTAGATAGATGGTCAAGTTTGTGTGGGTGGATGTCTTCGGAACTACTTGCCATGAATTCAGCACCAAGTTTGTAGCATTGTAGCAGCTGCCTCACAGGTACGACTATATCGTCGTAGGCGCGGTTGAGTTGACCCAGTCTCGATTCAACACGATCCACATTTGTTCTGAGCCGTGGCCATTCTTGAAGAAAGTCTTGGCACATCGAGTTGTTCTTTTGCATTGACAAGACGGCTTTCGGTGCCGTTTCGAGAATGTTTCGGATGACAACTGTGAACTCATCTTGCACCTTGCTTAGCTCTGACACTTCGGGTCGTGCAACAACAATGGTCTCTGGCCGGTCGGCAAACCCTACAAGTTGATTTTCATATAGTCGCTGGACGAGGCTTGAATCCTGGCCCATCAGTCTGAGATTGAATTCTCTTTGCAAGTCAATCTTGTCTGCTATTTCTTTCTTTGCTGACTCGTATTGCTGGCGAACCATTTGTGGATACAACGCCGGATCGAAAGGCCTATCCGTGACAACCAGCTGTAATCCTGCTAAGGACAAGTGCACTAAAACTGCTCCGATTAGGCACAGCTGCGATTGCTTGTTGAGCTCGGCTTCCGTCTCAATCAGTATGGTGGCAGCGGGTTTCAAGTGGTCGTAGGCAATAGACATGAAATACTGAAATGCTTCGTCAACAGCAGGAGGCTTTGTCATTTTGACCAGCCAGTTGAGGTCCCCTTGCTCCTCAAAACCATGGTCTTGCAATATACCCCTATGGCACTCGAGAATCGTGGACAACAGTGTTTGGCAATGACTTCGAACTGCATGTAGAATATCTGAGGTGACTAAAGAGGCTTGACTAGAGAGCACAGTCGCAAGTGCACTCCCAGATTCGACAAGCCTATCGAGGGCACGTAGAGACTGGTGCTGCAGGGAGTTGACTTCGCTCAGAATTTGCTCTGCCAAACCATGGCTCTCTAGATCAATGCCTTCGCAGAAGATCGATAGCCGTTGAAGAGCATCCGCAGCATCTCTAGCGCCTTCGTGAAGACCCGTTAGAATCTTGAAGTCACCAAAGGCTTCAAGGATAGGTTCTGTGCGCCGACATCCAGATGATCTCAGCAATATCTCTTTTCTCAAAATGGTATCGAAAATATCCTGAAAATGGTTGTTGATTTCACGTCGGTTTTCTGAGCTAGCTGCGAGATCCTCGATTGAGTCTGACAGGTCGATAATGTCGCCTGCTGTGACACCACGCAGTCGGTTGGCAGATGCTTCGAGAAGCTTGGACTTGACAGCAAAGAGAGCACTTCTTGTCTGAGGCAATAGTAGTGAAATTTTCTTAAATTGGCCAATCAGAGATTCGAGAGAAAGATTTCTGGCCAGCTGGGTCATGTCAGACGGGGTTTCTGGCCTCCAAGCCTGCCACATTGTCTGAGAACTCTGCCCAGACTGTAATTGTCGGGCCTGGAAATGACGCAGTGCGTCAGAAAACGGCTGATAAAATGAGTGACTGTCTGTATACAGGGACTTGCATAAATCGACGCCGATCTGCAACAGAGCTTGGAAATGGGCTTCATCAAACCGTTCTGCATTGAACAGTTTGGCCAACTCTCGGAGGTACCGTGCGACTCGTCCAATGCCATCGAGTTCCTCCAAGGATGAGTCTGACTGCACGCAGGTCTTGACAAAGTCAATCGCGGTCTTCACCGTAGCCGATAGGAATTCCCAAATTGGAAGGAGCTTCCGCGCCCTTGGATCCTTGTGGTCTCGACGTCGAACTATTGAGAGTTCGCCTACACGCTCCAGTCGAGTCAGAGCTCTCCCTTCGACTGCAACTATTTCAGCATTCTTTAAATTGGAGCTCGCCATCAACAGAGCAGCCATTGCATCCCAGGCAGTACCCAATAGAGAAACAAGAGACATTTCACTGTAGCCGAGATATCGGAGAATGTAAGGTTCATTGAGCAAAGGGAACTGTGGATTGTGCATCGCTGCATCTTTCTCTGGCCCATAGATACGAGTTGATATTGCGTTACTGACTTGAGGGCAGACGAATGGTTCAATTGCGTCAGGATATGTGAGTTGCGATATGGTGTATCCTGGCTGATCGCGCAGCACATCCACGTTGCCCAATGTTAAGTTATCGATGAATGGCTTGCCGATAGCCAAATCGGGAGATTGATCGAACACGCCTCTCAAAGAATAGATCGATGATGTCCATGGGTACTTGAAGGGTGATACCTTATCACCTAGCACACGTTGCTCCAGAAACACTTCTAGAGATCTATTACGCATCGCCCTTGACAACTCACCATACTTTGGATCCATGGTGAGAAGGATTCGGAAATCGCGGTGTGGTTTGATCGAAATAGCACCCCCGTTAGCACCATGTTGCTCATTAATGACTAGGTGGCCATTTGGCTCGAGTAGAGAGTTAAGTCGGTCGAGGACAGCGGCGTTGCACAGATTGGCATCGTCGAGCACGACCCATGCTCCTTTGACAATTGCATCAACCAGGACACCGTCGTTCCAGACAAATTTGGGACCAGATGCATGTCGAGATTGAAGGATGTAATTGGCACGGCCGAGAAAGTCTTCAGCTTCGTCCAAGCTCCCTGTGACCTTGTAGAGAGCTTCTCTAAGGCTTTCCAGGCTAGTGATGGCGCTGCAGCACGTCTTGTATAGGGCGATAATCTGTGTTATGTTATCACCATCCGTTTGCAACAGTTGGAATCCAAGTCTGTTTTGAAGTAGGGGCATAATTTCGTCCTTGAGCTTCTGGATCTCCCGCTCCTCATCGTACTGTTCAAAACCACCAAGCAGATCTATGGTGTCAATATCAGAATTCATTGAGATCTCAACAAGGTTGGCACCTGCAGCGGCAGCCAAACTATGAATCAGCTGTGTCTTTCCAGATCTGGAGCCTCCTGCGAGAATAACAGGCCAACTCTGGCTAAAAGCAGTAATAACCGCCTTTGCATGCGACAGAAGATTTACAGGAATGCCATCCATACTGGGAGTTGGCTGCATAATCTTTTTCCGAGTCAAGAATGAAAGACCGACCTGGAAGAACTGAGGGCTCAGCCGAGGATAAAGACTTTCCGGAGGCAAGTAAGGAGATGTAGTTTGGATTAGCTCCCATAGTCGAGCTCGCTGCCGAGAATCTCGAAAGCGGTTCAAGATAACTGTTCCACAGTGATAGAGCGGATTGACTTTAGGATAGGCCTGACACAACTCAAACCAACGGGTTATGTCACGAATATTAACTTCCCATGGGCCACCATTGGCGTACGCAGAATCCTTGCCAAGAACAGCGTGAGCTTGCGAAGCGATGTCAACTATTGACAGCATTGCTTCTGGGTCAATGGTGGGGTGTTGAACGCGACAGATGGAAAGAATGTCATCTTGTGTAAAGGCATCCGCATAGACAACAGTGAATCGGTTGACAAAGGATAACGGGAGGCCTTTCCGACCACCACCCTGATGGTGCGGATTCTGTGCTGCGAAGAGTCTGAAGTCAGGATGGCAGTCGAAGGTTCTGTCCAGTTCGGCCACATAGATTTGCTTGCGATGATCAATGCATGAATTCAGTCCCTCCAGAACGGATTGAGATGCTAGATTCATCTCATCCAAAAGAACCCATGAGCCCTCTTGCATTGCCTTTAAGAGCGGGCCGTCTTGCCAGGAAAAACTACCAAGCGACTCATTGTCTAGTGGAGCATCAGCGCCGAAAAGGTCTGCGATATCAGTCTGGTCCGAGAGGTTAATGCGTGAGAGCGGCTTTCCGACCAAGGAAGCGAGCGTCGTAACGATGGCGGTTTTACCAACTCCCGGACTTCCTTCGAGGAGAATTGGGCGACTCATCTGTAGGGCACGCATGACTCGAAGCATATTCTTGCGTGTAGTGCGGGCATCAAAAACCAAGTCCTGTGAGGGTCGGCTAACTGTGGAAACCCTGGTCTGTGTAAATGGACCAAGAATGACGGATTCATCGGTGAGCACCAGTTTTGGAATATCCATGTAAATCTCTTGCACCGGGATAGAGACATAGGTCTGCAGCTGTTCCACGCATTTCAAGCGGCTTCTCTCGATATCAGCAACAAGACTTGCTGCAAGTGCTGCAGGGCTCGCTCCTAGCGAGTCAATGTAGACGAGACCGGCACCATGGACAAACGCCAATTCGGCTTCAAGCGTGAGATTTGAATGGATGAAATTGCACCAGCCAAGGAGGTCTCGGAGGTGCACAATGTTAGTAGATGGGTTGTTGCGAAAATTGATTGCAAACCATTTGGCGAAGCCTAGCATGGGCTGGGCGAAATGATCCAGCTTGTCACCTAGCTTCGCCTTCACGAGAGGCAATATATCGTCCGATTGTGCTAATGGAGGCACCCAAATCTCAGTCATTCGATTTCTAAGAGCTGCGGAGAGTTCTCGCTTCCCATAATCGCCACCGGGGTTCATTGTGGCAAGGAATTGAAAGTCAGATTTGGCAGTTACGACATTCTCGAGGGACCCTTTCTCAGCTAGAAGAACTGTTCTGGATGGTTCAAGAACACTATTAAGTCTCTCGAGAACAGAGTCATCAGCAAGAGAGATCTCATCAAGTAGGAAATGTTCCCCGGATTTCATAGCTCGAACCAAACTACCGTCATTCCAGAGGAATATTGATCGATATGCACTAATGCCAGTGTGGACACGTGCAACAGCATCGGGGTTGAGAGTGGAAGGGTCCATAGCCTGAAACCGAGCAATGAGGTCTTCCATAGAGTCTGTCGATGTACTTGAGACACCCATAAAAGAGCCATCTGCAGCTTGGAGGCTATCAAAAAGATCTCGAGCAAGGCGTTCACGCGACCGCACAGGTCGTTGGGAACCAATGAGATCGCCAGTCTCGGTATTAGTATGGGCATTATAGATATTGAGAGGCCGCCCGAAAGCATGTGCAATGACTTGGCATATCTGGGTCTTACCGCACCCAGTCTCACCCACGAGCAGCACAGGTTCTTCATTTCTGACGGCTTCAGATACCAAGAAGAAGAGGCGTCGCATAGCAGGAGTCCATATAATCCCTGGAAAGCTTTTGGCTTGCTCAGGAATACGTGCCAAACTGTACAGCTCATTTTCATCAATCTTGACACGTATGGTTTCTTCGATGATTTCTTTGACAATCAATCGCTCTCCGGGATCTCGCACACGCTCACCGAGCAACAAGAATCCATTGATAGCAAGTTGTTGACGATCATCTATTTTTCGCGAGGCCCATCGGAATAGATCTCTCAGAGTGGCAAAGCTGTTTCGCTGTTCAAACAACCTAGCTGACTGTCTCTGGAGCGACAACTTCTTGTACACAGCCACAATCTGCTTGCAAAAGGAGGGTGCGATCCGGGATCTTTGTGTCAAGATGATTTCAAGTTCATCCTCTGGAATATCGTCAAAGTGGATTTCGAGAAATCTGTTTCGGAATGCCCTCGACAGGTGCTTCCTTCCCCCGTAAAGACCGGCCGGGTTTTGCGTGGCAAAGAGCATAAAATTCGGGTGAGGGCGAACAATTTCTTGAGTCTCGGGTATTAGGAGCTCTCGATTGTCATCTAACAATCTGTTCAATGCCTCTAGAACGTCACTGGAGGCCAGGTTCAATTCATCGAGAACGAGCCAATGTCCTTGTCTCAGCGCATCTACCAACACGCCTTCTCTAAACTGCAGGGACCCGTCCGGTCCGGATGTGTAGTTTCCAAGGTACTCCTGCAGGTCAGTGTGCTCATGATTGTTGATTCGAACGAATTTATGGCCAGACAGTTTAGCCAGGTACTCGACCATGCTCGTCTTTCCGGCGGAGGTAGGTCCCTGCAGCAGAACCGGAAAACGGCAAGTTGTGGCAGCTCTTGCCAGATTCAAGAGATTTCGGTCGACTGACGGCGTACGAATGTAATGTGGTTGAAAGTCTGGGGCCATTGGGCCTTTCGGAACGAGATGGTGTTTGAATGCGATGAACTCTTTGCCGTCAGTCGGGAGTTTCGGCTGGCGAGCTAGGAGCGATGTAGGATTGTTGACTCCTGCCAGTAGCTCGTTGGTCACGACCGGTGCAACTATGCTCTCGGAGGACCGACTTAGAACGGTAAAAAAGCTCATTGCAAACCCTTCATACATGGATCGACGCAGTCCATGGCTTACGTGATGTTGCCTGACATACAAGAGACATCGTACAAGAGACCGGAGACTGAAATGTGGAAGCTCACCAGCACCGTCGGTGAGCTGCCGACCTTTGTTGACTTCCTGCACTTTGAGATATGCTTTTGCCAAGTGAACAGCTGCCTTATTATCATTCGCTAGGATGTTACCCAAATAGGCTTGTATGATCTTCACTAGGTCACGAATCTCAGTGTCACCAGCATGCACATAAAGTTCCGTGAAGCGAGATCGTATATTGGGAACGAGATCCTTTTTCCCAGTATCAGTTGCTGGATTCATCGCTGCAAAGACGCGGAAGTTTGGATGTGCCTCAATCATCTCAATGTTGTCAGCTTCAGAAAGTAGAAGAAAGGGGCTGGACTGCGTTCCTTGTCTTAAAAGGCTTCCAATCTGGTCAAGAGAGTCCGAAGTCGCCAGATTGATCTCATCAAGAAGGAGCCAGGATCCAGACCGAACAGCTTCCACGAGACGGCCCTCAACAAACGTGAAAATCTGCGTTCCGCTCTGATTTTCTACTCGACGTCGGACCTGATCGATGCTGCTTGACAATACTGACCATCTTTCTTGGAGGGTAGTGTATTGCGCTGCACTCAGCTTGCGTTTCTTTGTCGCAGGCTCGACGCTCTTCCCATTTCTTGCTTCCATTGATTTGGACAGATATTGTTGGACTGACTGAATGGCCTCCTGCCAGAGCCTTAGCAGGCGTGTCCACGATTGTTTGGACAAAGCCTTTGCTAGAGCCACTTTGAATTTCTCATTCCCTGACGGAAAGGTGGTGTCAAAAAGCTCATTGAAACGCTCAGCTACAGGTAGCACAAGAGACCGAACAGTCATCGGCTTCAGGCCGCCTAGCAGGTCAGAAGCTTCACTTTGCTGCGAGAGGTTCACAACAACCAGCTTCTGGCCGACGGTATTCGCAAGATGTTGGACTATCGACGTCTTCCCGATACCTGTCTCTCCCACCAACAATTGAGGTTCCAAAGACGCGACTCCAGCTGCAAGACTCTCAAGAGTATGCATCGCGACTGTGGTATTTGCAAATGGCATGCCGGAATGTATTGGAGATCTACTGGTGAGCTTCGGCAAGCAAGTTCGTCCAAATGTCACAGAGTCCCTCTGATCTCTTAACCCGTGGAGAGAAGTCTGAAGATGATGTTCTATTTGCTGAGGAGAGATGTTCAAGCCAAAGGCCACCGACTCGGCTATTTTATGGTAGAGGAGTTCATCGGCCAAGTGTGACGCGTAACAATCCAGTGCATCTTTGAACATATCGACCTGGAATGAGTCTGGTAATGTATGCAGAGACGTATGAATACCATGGACTTGTAATCTGTTGTGAAT
The DNA here is from genome assembly GCA_003709845.1 of Chaetothyriales sp. CBS 134916. Taxonomy (NCBI): domain Eukaryota; kingdom Fungi; phylum Ascomycota; class Eurotiomycetes; order Chaetothyriales; family Domatiomycetaceae; genus Domatiomyces; species Domatiomyces globalis. Next base: position 119,172 of record QQXO01000028.1, read on the forward strand.
GCGTCTGCCCCATTTCAGGAGATCGCGCAAGGTTGGTCGTCGGCTTTGGCTGGCTTGAGAGCTAGTATTACTAGTCAACAGACCTTCTATGCGGGAGTGAGTCTCAAGGATCGTTTCAATGAAGGGTTCGAAACCAGGGAAGAGCTTTGAAATCAGTAAATGATATTCTCCGGTATTAAATGGAGCACAGTTCACAGTGGCCCAAAGTCGCTCGTTTGATATCCAAGATTCGAGCTTCCCATGTGTGGAAAACCCATTGGTGTGACCAATTGTCTGTGTAGTGGCAAATATTCGAAAGCCCTCTTTTGCACGGATTGTCTGCTTTCGGTTTGGGATGAATAGACTTTGGTTCTGGACAAGCGGCCTCAGCACACCGAGAACCTCGACGGGTGCACGTTCAATGTCCTCGATGAGGATCCACCGTCCTTCTGAAAGTGCTTTCGTTACCACTCCGGGATGCCAGACAAAACCAGAGTCTGTAGTAGAGGAGGTGTACAGGCCAATCAAGGATTTTGCATCCGTCTGTTCGTTGAGATGCAGCGTGACAAGAGAATCAAGCTTACCAAGGATCCTCGCGGCTTCAAGAACCAAAGACGTCTTGCCACAGCCAGCAGGTCCCCGAAGCAGAATTGGGTATTGGTCCAACAAGGCTGTTCCAAGCGCGTTCATGTTAGATTGAGTGGTAGGTGTAATGACAAAAGCGCCGTTCGGCTTCGGAGAAGGTCGATCCACCAGTACCAGAGAGTGGCCGATCAATGCGGTGTGGGGAGCCAAGTCACTTTCCGCCAAATGCCGATGCCAGCCTAGAGACTGGCTCTCGCGCCCTTGCGCAGAGTCTTCAAGCTCACGTCCCAGATCCTTCCATCGCCTCTCCTCCCAGAGCCGCAATAATCGGAAGTCAATGTCTTTCCCTTCCCATTTGCCAAGAACCAGAGTTTTGCCCACATGGACGTTGATGAGCTCCATCTCATAAGCATCTGCGAAATGCATTACCTGGCAAAAGGTAACAATGGCGAGATAGCGAACATGCAGTGATTTGTGACTGAACAGCGCAAGCAGGAATCTCTGGTCTATGATTTGATCGAATGAGTCTCGATCAAAAGAGAGGAGCCGGAAAAATGTAAGGGTAGTTTCAAGCATTCGGTCACCACTTGGGCTCTTCAACTCTGAAGCATCTTGTAACAATGCATCAAAATCAACCCGATGAACCAGCTTTGTGGCAACTGCTCTCAGCTCTGGAGCGAAGGGTAAGAGCCGTGCTAGGCAGGATAAGGTGACGAGATGTTCGTCCAAAGTCGCGACTGTGGCGTTGATCCATCTTGAGACTAGATCAACGAAGACGGGCCTGTAAAGGAGAAACAAACGATCAGTGCAATGGGGGAAGCGCGCAGAAAGTGCTAGCTGCTCTAGATACCCTGACCCAGAAGACGTAAAAATCTTGAATCGCAATTCAGGCGGCAGATGTATGGAGAGATGGGCATCGTTTTCCAGTTGTGAATCCGCCCATGAACAGTGTGCGGCTAGATGTTCCATAGCTTCGCATCCATGTCATTGAACATGAAGTCCTGCTAGATGCCCGTCTCGCAAATCTGCAGGACGCATTTTTATAGCCATCAAAATATGATCTGGTAAAAGTCATGATAAATTCCTACTCTGGTATAGTACAATAAATTTTTGCCAAGCTTCAGCCTTGCATAGCTTAGGTAATAAATCTTCGCCCCAGCTCCACTCAAATGAGTTTCAAGTTGCTCTGTGCATGCGCCGCCAGTAGTGGCAACCATCGAAGCGTCGCAGTCAATATGCAATGAGCTTTGATTCTCATTGAATATGGGATGTGATTCTGTGTGCTCCTTGGCGCTTTCTATCCCCAAACTTGTCCGAAGAAGCACATCCCTGTGCTGACCCATGGCTGGACCATCAAGAGCACAGGCTGACAATGAGGTTCTTCACACATTACGGACCGAAGCGGAAGAAGGGGATCTATCACAGAGGTTAGTGCTGTATTGCGGCTCGGTGAAAATGCTCACAGGTCCCTAGCTCGATTCGGCCACCTCAGTCGAGTGATCCTGTTGAACACTTGACGTCAACTACGTCGGCGAATGGTGGTGGCCAGCCTCCATTCGAGGATTCACGAATCTATCCCCTCTACACACACGATGACCACACCCATTCCATTAGCGGAGATAAACAAGTGGCAGATTGGTATCAAGAATCACACGGCAAACGCGTTGGCTACGACGATTTGACTGCCATTGATTGGATTTTTGAGTATTCTAAAGAACGTCAAAGGATTAAGCAGCTGCTTGCAGGCAGTCATGGCCTCTCTGGTGCTCTCAAGCAACTTGCCGATGCCAGCAATGTCTGGATCGTCCTGATTCTCACGGGAATTGCCATAGGTATTTTAGCGGCAGGTATGAGTATTGTTTCAGATTGGCTTGGCGACATCAAGACTGGCTATTGCAAGAACGGGGACGACGGAGGCAAGTTCTACCTGAGCAGGCAATTCTGCTGCTGGGGTCACGACGATATTTCACAGTGTCAAGACTGGACGCCGTGGAAAACCGCGCTCCAGCTGTCTTCGGCCGGCGGTGGCTATGCTGTGGAGTATCTCTTCTTCGTTATTTTCGCAGTTGTATTTGCGCTGTCGGCTGCTTTGCTTGTGAAAGAGTACTCGAACTACGCTAAACAGAGCGGCATCCCGGAGATCAAGACCGTTCTCGGCGGCTTTGTGATACGTCGCTTCTTGAGCGGATGGACCCTAGTGGCGAAGTCAGTCGGGCTGGTGAGTAATCATATGCGAGTGCATGGGTTGGATGCTGATTGAATAGTGTTTCGCGGTGTCTTCGGGACTATGGGTGGGGAAAGAGGGTCCCTTGGTTCATGTGGCTTGTTGCTGCGCGAATCTGATTATGAAGCCGATCTATAGTTTGAGCGGCAATGAGGCACGCAAGCGTGAGATCCTGTCCGCTGCTGCTGCCGCAGGCATATCGGTCGCCTTTGGCGCTCCAGTCGGAGGCGTCTTGTTCTCCCTGGAGCAAGTCTCGTTCTACTTCCCCGACAAAACAATGTGGCAATCATTTGTGTGTGCCATGGTAGCGGCCGTCACCCTACAAGCCCTGAATCCGTTCCATACTGGAAAAATTGTTCTTTATCAAGTCACATACACAACGGGCTGGCACAATTTCGAGATTGTCCCCTTCTTACTGCTTGGTGTCCTGGGTGGCATTGCTGGCGGCCTTCTCATCCACGTCAATATGCTTGTGGCCAGATTCCGAAACTCCGATCACAATCCATTGCGAGGGAAGCCATTGCTTGAAGTCCTTGCCGTCTCGATCCTCAGTGCCCTGATCAACTATCCCAACAACTTCATGCGCGCACAGCTGTCAGACCTCGTTTACTACCTCTTTGCTGAGTGCGCAACCATTGGCAATCGCGATATCTTCGGCCTTTGCAGAGTTACCACAGCTGGGGCTCTGTCGATGGCAACACTGCTAGTCACGGCTTCAGTCCTTGGGTTCTTCCTGGCAAGCATAACGTTTGGCTTGCCAATTCCATCCGGGATTATACTTCCTTCCCTTGCCATCGGAGCACTGTACGGCAGAGCATTGGGAGTGGTCATGGAGCTGCTTCACAAACATTTTGCGAATTCCTTTATGTTTGCTGCTTGCGAGCCCGGTGTCCCTTGCATAATTCCAGGCACCTACGCCATTGTCGGCGCCGCAGCTTCCTTGGCTGGTGTTACTCGGCTGACAGCATCGATTGTTGTCATCATCTTCGAGTTGACCGGTGCCCTGACTTACGTCTTACCCATCATGATTGTAGTCATGCTGTCCAAGTGGATCGCAGATGCCGTCTCCCAGAAGGGAATTTACGAAGCATGGATCCAATTCAACGAGTACCCCTACATGGACAATAAAGACACGGATCGAGTACCGCATGTACCTGCCTCCAACATCATGACTCCCGCGTCTGAAATGACATGTCTGATTTCATCAAAGGCGTATACTATCGAGGACCTACAGTCGATCTTGAAAGAGTTTCCATTCAAAGGCTACCCGGTCATACGTCCCACATCAGCCGAAGAAGCGAACGATGAAGGCAGTGGCTCTATCAGTCGTCACGAGGCCAACATCCTTGTTGGATACATCTCACGCCGAGAACTCTCGTACGCTTTGGATCAAGCCCTTCACCCCGCTGCTACCACTTCACCAGCTGTCGGACGCGGCTACACGACTGCCACAAAATGTTATTTCAGCTTTAGTCAGGATACTGCAGCAGGGTTAGCGTTGGATCTACGCCCATGGACGGACCAGACGCCAATTACACTCAACGTCAAGAGTTCTTTTCAAATGGCTATGAGCATGTTCCAGTCGATGGGGCTGCGGTATCTCTTGCTTGTGGAGAGGGGTTCGCTACGAGGTATCATGACCAGAAAGGACGTGTGGTGGATCCTGAATGCAAGTCAAGGTTCACGCAGGGCTGACGGCTTCGTGCTTGGTACTGGTGTGTTGCGGGAAGCCGAACAGAGAGCGGATGCCACGGAAGGAGATTCCGAGGGCCAGGGTCTTCTCCAAAGCACAATCCATGGCGATGAATTGCGATAGATAACGTACAAGTTCAGCGCAATAATAGACCGACATGCAAGCAATAGCAAAGCAAGCTACTGAGGATCTAGAAACGACATTCTTGCCATCCCCACGATTCACGATTGGTGCAGGGCTTTTGATTGCGCGCAAAGCTCCCAGGAAAGCCATCTACCATACAATCATCCACACTTATGACGATCACTGAACTCGGACTCTCATACTGTAGTAAAATGTGGCTGAACCCTAGGCCCCGATTTTTAGGTAAGGTAAGACAAATTTACGAATATTTCACCTACAGAAGCGTTTTCGTGGCTCAGCACGAAGGAAAACGGGTTTTTCCCACCTTCGCTCGACAGTTGGCCAAAAAGGGGGAGAGAGCGAGGGAGTGAATAGGTGGATCCAAGACAATGTGGTGAAGAATCCTGCTGCGAGGTTTCATTTATGCCTTCCTAGTGTGCGAAAGACAGATCCAGTAAATTCGGCAAGGGCTAGTCTAGGACGTAGCAAGTTAAATCACTGTTGTCGTTGGTTCTCTTATGTCTCGAACTTGTTGGAATGCCATGCCGGTCCGAACTCTGTTAGCGAAGCCATGTGCACATCTAGTTAATATACAGTAAAGAACACCTGCGCGTCCGAGTGAAATACGGGTCACTTCTAGCTACTTTTGACCGTTAGCCTACGGGGATCCTCGGGGCGCTTTTGTCTAAGAGATTCAGTAGCCCTAACCCTATGGCCATGCAACAGGGGTTTTTAGCCTCGACGGTATTGAACTGGACAGCAAGCTAAAATCAAAATGACCCTTCTTTCCTTTGGGTATCTCTGTGCTTAATCTAAAGTGTGGGTGTCTCGTGCACACCCCAATAACAAGTTAATAAGACCTCTCCCTCAATTGTTACCATATTAGTTAATATTTGGTGACAGTAACTAGACTTGCGGCAACCCTTAGCATAGTGGAGACGTACAGGACTGAACACATACCACCGACTAAGAGAAAGCGTCTATGAACAGGTGTGGAGCGTTAGACTTGGGACATAGCCAGCAGTTAGATTTAGCATTCGTAGCCACAGAGCACCGAGATGTTCGCATGATCGCTGTAGAACAAATCCGAATGAGCGTGTTTCTTTACGGGTATAACTCCGCAATCTCCCCCCTTGTTTTCATTTATTAGCTTTAGACAGTCGAGGTCGGGTATCTGAGATGAGGCGTACCTGAACAACATCTCAAAACAGCTTGGCCGACTGGGCGATCGGTAGTGAAGACATAACACCTGAGAATTGTGGCTGCGCGTCGAACAAGCGGTAACAACTAAATTCGACATAATTAGATGCACTTGGCGGAGACACCCCTGACCGGAATTGCCATTCCTGCTGATAGCAAGAGAAGCTTCGGGCAATTACGACACTCACTAATAATAATACGTGGTCGTGCCCCTGTTTTTTCGGCACTTGCATACGGGCACTATTGCTAGCAGGAGTTTAATTTGGGTGGGGGG